>ML794923.1:612609-630866 GCA_009831015.1 Picea engelmannii
TTGGTAGTTTTAATATAAATTTAATTCCTAACAATGTGACCATGATTATTGTTATAGATTTAAAGTTTTGCAAGTTTTAAATTTAAATTTTGTTGCAATTTCAAGGCTCTTAATGTAATAGTATGCAGAACATAAATAAATAGCTAAAAAGGGCAAATGAACAACAATATAACCAGAACAACACCACAATAATACCAGAAAGAGCACTTTGATTATTGAGAGCAATGTTTACTTGCCTTTTCGAGGGGGCAACCTCTAGCAGAGCAGAGCTCTATTACAATAATATCCAAGACAAGAGTTCTCATACCCTCCACTCCTATTTATACTAAATATGTCTATCAAAAGAACCATCTAGAGGAAGATCATTCTAGAAGCGAAAGCTTCTATTAGGTCTTCTTACATTAGAATTATTCTTCCTTATTGCTACGCCTTATTAATATTGACATTTATTACATCGGAATATATTATTTTACCTACGTGAGAGGTTAGGTCCCTAACATGTCCTACCCCTTAAAAACAACCTTGTCCTCAAGGCTTGAGATGTGGAAATTGTTGCAGAATGGTAGTCGGTTCTCAAGTGGCATCTACTGGAGTTGTATATTTCCACTGGACTAACACTCCATTGATGGTTCGATGACACAGACGACGCTCACGGTGGTCCAAAACTGCTTGTGGTTGTAGCCAAATGGGGCCTTCTTCGTCCAACTTTGGAAGGTTGGTTTGAGTTTGGCACTCAGTTCCAATCACCTTCTTTAAGAAGGAAACATGAAAAACAGGATGGAGCTTAGAATGACTGGGCAAAGCTAACTGATAGGCCACCTGTCCCACACGCTTGAGAACAGTATAAGGACCATAAAATTTGGGCGCCAGTTTCTGACAGTGGTCATCCTTGAGGGAATTTTGGTTGTAAGGTTGCAGTCAAAGAAACACCTGATCCCCTTCTGCAAATGACGTTCAAAGCGACCTTGATCTGCTTGTTGCTTTATGTGATTCTGGGCCATGACCAAATTCTCTTTGAGGGTACGGAGAATAGCCTCTCAAACTGTAAGTGTTTGGTCCACCACCTGGACCTTCGAGACACCTGGAAAATATGAGAGAACTGAAGATGGATTTTGTCCAAATACCGCTTCAAAAAGAGTCATGCGGGTAGTTGCATGGTATGAAGTGTTGTACCACCATTCAACTAGTGGTAACCATTAAGCCCACTGATTTTTATTTTCCGAGGTAAAACACCTCAAATATGTTTCCAAACACTTGTTGACAACTTCAGTTTGACCATCAGTCTTAGGTTGATAAGTTGTGTTGAGATGCAATTGGGTGCCTTGTAGCTTGAACAGTTCTTGCCAAAAATTGTTGGTGAAAGTTGGGTCGCGATCAGAAACAATAGAATGCAGCATGCCATGAAGCTTGAAGACTTGATCCATGAAACATTGAGCCACAATGGATGTTGTAAATGGGTGTTGAAGAGAACATAAATGAGAATACTTGGAAAGACAATCAACTACCACCATGATGACTGATTTATTGCCCGATTTAGGCAAGCCTGCGATAAAATCCATAGAGATATCCCACCAAATAGAAGGTGGAATCTGAAGCGGTTGTAGTGTGCCAGGAGATTTGACTGTTTCTCCCTTGTTGTGTTGACTCACATCACATTCAGCCACAAAATTATGAATGTCGTGTTTCATACCATCCCAGAAAAAAGAATGTTTGACCATGTCATAGGTTTTGGTAAACCCAGAGTGCCCAGCTATGGGTGTAGCATGAAGCTCAGAAAGTACCGTGGATTTAAGTTTTGAATGTTTACTTAAATACAAACGACCTTTGTATCGAATCTCATCATGGAGCCAAGAGTACAACATAGTTATTTGAGCCTTGGCCAAGACCCATAGTTATTTGAGCCTTGGCCATATTTGTCTTCCCTATCCACAATTCGGATATGGGCCAACTTGAGTGCAAAGATGTAGTTCTTCCAATGGATCGCCATATCACCCTCCAAACCCAATTGGCCATGTTCCATCCACTCTTGGCTCCAAATGGTGGTACGGGTCGGGTTTGCAATCTTATTTAAATGGAAGAGACCTTAATCATGCAAAATATCAATCAGATCTAAGGATGTGTTTATCATCACTTCCCGACCAGGGATATGCACCAATTCGAACTTGTTTCCCATTTCCAATACGCTAGGAGAGTCTGTCTCCTACCACTGCAAAATATTTGATTACATCCTTCCAAATGATTGAGCATGTAGTGATTTTTTTGGGGGCTTTCTGATCCAATCTACATCAGAATTTGGATTAATGTACTTTTGAGTGACCACCTGTTTCCATAGAATATATGTTTATATTAGTCTCCGTATAGATTTTTCTGCCAATGCTTTTGAAAAGAGGAAAATATTTTTTAATCCCCATCCTCCAAGCGCTTTTGGGATTGCCAATGACTCCCACTTTACCCAAGGAAAAAAAAAATTCCTTAGAGCATGTTGATAGGAATTTAAAACAAATTCTTCAAAAAATTTCTAGCACCCTTTTAGGAATCCATGCTATATCCATCCAGTAGACGAGAATGGCCTCTAGAACCAATTTGACAAGCACCATCCTCCCTGCTCTAGAAAGCCACCTCTAACTCCAAACTTCGAGCCTTTTTTCCAACTTTCCTAATATCCATAACAAATTTGATTTCAAGTAGATATTTGGTTTTAGATGAAACCTAAAATATTTCAGTCTTGAATTAAGGTCTTTTACTTCATAGGGGAAGGTATCTCGATAAAAAATCATCTCCACCTCCTCTAGGTTATTTACTGAGAGGGTGGACGTTCTTCAATTTATTTGCATTCTTATAGCTCTCCTAAAAAGGTCCAATATCTTGGACAGGTTTTTTGCATCCCCTCGAATACCATTACAGAATAGCAAAACATCATCCACAACAAGTAAATGTGTTAAGGATAAGGCATGGGATATTTCAATACCATGGAATTGTCCACAAAATTTTGCATCCGCTAAGGCTCAACTAAGGCCTTCTGCAACCAATAGAAAGAGGAGGGGTGAAAATGGGCATCCTTTTTGTAGTCCTCTTTCAGCGTGGAAGAATGGGGAGGTTGCTCCATTGATCAGGACTACAAAGGTTGTTGTGGATATGCAGCTCATTACCCAATTTATGAAAGGAACTTCAAACCCCAAATGAGTAAGCAAAAGTCTTAAGTATATCTAGCTTGCTCGATCATAAGCCTTTAATAGATCTATCTTCACTACGACACATTTCAGCTTCTTCATCTTGAGACTTTTTAACCCTTTCTATTCCACCCCAATAGCTTCATGAATATGTATTCCTTCAAGAAAACCAAGCTGTTGTTTAGAGATAGCTACCGAGAGAATTGGTTTCGGTCGTATAGCAATTATCTTTTCCACCACTTTGTAGATACTATTACACAGCAATATGGGTCTAAAGTCCTCAAAATATTCAAGGGAGTCTGATTTTTGGATTAGATCAATGAATGTGGAGTTTAGCAGGGCATGCATGTGGCCAACCGTCATCGCTTCCTCCACCACCTTTAGTAATTCCAAGCCAATCAGATCATATAGACCTATGAAGAATTCAATCAACCATCCATCTGGTCCTGGGCTCTTGTCCTTCTGAAAACTCTAAAGTACTTCCTTTAGCTCTTCTTCAGAGACTTCCTCCATTAGGGCTTGATTGTCTTCCTCATTTACAAAGCCTAGAAAAAAACATCCATTCTAAATACATCTGTTATAGTGGTTTGATTATCTTCCTTGAATAGGGATTGAAAGTGTCTCTTCCCTAGCTTGGATAAATCTTCAAATGAGGTGACCACATTTCCATCTCTGTAAGAATGGATCCATATTGATCCGGATTATTTTCAGAACAAAATGAAAGTAGAGAAATTACAATGAAATACTCATGAAAATTGCCAGAAACAGAGAAATACAACAATACTTGATTTCTATTAATGAAATAATTGTAAAGAGACTGTAAAAATACAGAGTGAAAGACTCACTAGAATGGTGCCAGCTTTATCTCTAAGAAGAGATGTGGTGCCTACGCTCATTCGCAAGAAGATCCTTACAATGAGACTCTGAAGTTATTTTTATGATAAACAGGTGATCATGGGATCAAATTTTGCTCAATTTTCAAAGTACTCGGAATGCGACGAAAATAGTTTCATTACGTCCGTCTCGTCTTCCTGATTCCGGCGGTATATTTACTTTCTCAAACGGAGTCCGTATGGAGAAGATATCACGATCTGTTCGCCAAGCCAAACAGGCAAAAATTTGATGCTGACTGTACCTGTCCGTACAGTCCTTACATTCCGTACGGTCTGACGTGGCAGGGCCATACAGACCATACGGTGATGATGTGGCAGTCGTTTATTGGTTGATTGCTGACGAGTCGGATGTTGACACGTGTCTGGTTGGTGGCAAATGATATGTGGACACATGGCCCAATCCATGGGCGCCATGTGTCCCCCTTATTATTTGGTTTATGTGTTATATAAAATGTAATGGGAGTTCGCGGGGTTCGACCCCCGGACCTCCCCTCCTATGCAAAGACTTCACAACTTTCCACTAACCACTATGTCGGCCTTGTTCCTTGTTTCATATATCAACGTGCATATATTTAAACTTGATTGTTGTATTCAATGGAAAGGGGGGCGGGCCGGGGCTTAGCGTCGACCCGTGGTTTCATTCCACAACATATGACCATTGTAAAAGCCAAATCGCGCGTGAATTGTAATTGCATACATATATACCATATGTTACATTGTATTAAACATATGCGCGCGGGGTTTGAACCATAACCAACGGTTAAATAAGCGGGGTTATAACCCGTGGTTTTGTTATATAACAGGTGGATTAAAACGCGTGGGAGTTATACGGTTTGAAATGGGAATAACGACTTAACCACTCGTTTGCCTAGCGTGCGGTCATATGTGCCATACGCCCAGGTGCCGAGGCGGTTAGGGGCTGGTGCGTCCTTAACCGTCCTATGGTTTGCACCGTTGGAGCGGTTGCGCCCGGTGCTGGGTTTTTGCACTTAAATGAGCGTGTGAGCCAGGTTCATTGAAGGAGGGTGCGAATTGTAGAACCAGAGATAGCAAGCTTGAAGAGGGAGACTTCCAGGAGGCCTAACTTCTTCATTTTTCAACCGATTGAGGTGCCGAAAGAGCCCAGACAGGGGTTTTGGGACGCTGGGAAGCCATTGGAGCAGTTGGTTTGTCAGTTTGATCATTGTAAGACATGTTTTTGAGCACTTTTTGAGAAATTAATAATAATGATCCATTGGAAGCTGGACCAGGAGATGTAGCCCATAAGAGGGGTGAACTCCTTTATCAATTGTTGTGCTTATGTGTTTATGTTCAATGTTTATGTTGCTGTCTATGTGTAATTTGCATAAATAATCCTTTATTTTATGTGTTGCAAACTGATCCTTTTTCTTTAAACACATAACATTCACTTGCAATAAGTTTTCAAGTTTTTCAAGTCTTCTTCATTTTTAGATCAACAGGAATGTCAAAACCCTAGACATCCAAAAACCTAACCCTAGGAGATGAAATTCCAAAAGTCATGTGGGGTTCGTTTGGGTAAGTTAGTGTATTAACTTCCCGGGGTTGTAACTATTGCATACAATCTCCATTTTAGGCATGTGATAGCTCATTGGAAAGTTATTTTGGAGAACTACACATTACACTGTTAAACTCTGATTTTGTCTACAATTTGACTGTGGAGAGCCAAAAAAACATTGTTTAGGGCCCCAAAATGGCCCTGGAAGTACAACAAGATGTGTTGACATGAAAACATACAAAATAAGCCAGTTGGATTAGGTGGGAGGCCACCAGTATCCACCTGGAAGATGTGTAGTGCTTCATACAGCCCCAGAAGTGTAGAACCCACAATTACAAATAAGTACGAAAGAAAGTGTTGCACTAAAAAATAACAAGAGGAGCCAGTTGGAACGGGTGGGTGGCCTCCAATATCCACCTGGATCAATTCTCCCCCCTTAGTAAAAAATGGTCTCCATTGTGTTGATTTCCTGGGGAAGAGAAAAAATCATTTTCTGAATCTGAAGCTTGCTGAGTTGTGTGCCTTGTTGGAGAAGTTGTGCTTCTTGGCTTGTGGAAGACTGTCACAAACCTATTGTTGGAGGGGTTGAATATGTTCCACCAACCTGTTGTCTATGGGTTGGATGGGTCATTGTGTAGGAACCATTGTAGGTGAAGAAACAATAGATTTTGTCTCTTCGACAATCTGTTTTTTCTAGATATAAGGTGTTGAGGTTGTAGTGGTCTTCTGCGCATCTTTTGAACAGACTGTGAAGAGGATGAATTTTTCATTATGAGATATTACCTTGTAGTGTTTTCTTGGTGGAGCAGTAGTCGGAACTACATCTGGTATCTTGTAGAGTTTACCTCCCAGAGTAATAATGACACTGCGGGGTCTAGACTCATAGACAGCATGATGTTTCCACATATATGGTTGGCCCAAAACAACATCACAGACATCAAGAGGGGAAATATCACATACTACCTCATCCTTGAAGGGATGGATTCCATAGGACAGGTGACATTGTTGGTTGACGCAAATATCTCTTCCCTGGTGAAGCCACCCGATGTTGTATGGTTGTGGGTGTGGTGTTGTTGACAGCCCCAACTGTTTGACGAACTTAGCTGAGATGAGGTTCTTCTGGCTGTCGTTATCAACAATGAAATGTAATGGGGTCCCTTCTCTCACATATGTGAATGGAAGAGGTGCTCCCCCTATTCAGGATCTATTGGTTCTTCTAGCTAAATTATTGTGGTCATGACAGTAGCAGTGGGGTTTGCGTCGATGATCTGTCTGTTTTCAATTTTTTTTGGATCGGATTCTGAATCAAGGTTGGGCTCTGTGTCTTCGACCTCAGCCATCAATGACTGTTTCAAGTGACATTCATCAGTGTTGTGCTAGGGGATTTTGTGGAAGTCACAACACTTCCCAGTGTCATTCTTCTTCTTTACTTTACCCTTTTTGTCTTGTGTCTTATACTGGTTGTCTAGAGGTTGTTTTCTAGGGTCATCTTTATTGTGTTTTGGTTGTTGCAAATTTGCAGACCCAAATTCTCATTTGTTCTAGTGCATAAATTTCTGCTTGATTTTGACAACATATCGATAGGAATCTCCCAATGATGAGGTATTTAGGAAATCCATTTCGGTTTGGATGTACCTATGCAGAGCCCCATGGTATTTCAAAACCAGATGTCGCTCAGACTCTTTGATACACATATTGGTTTGCAAGGTATGGAAAGTATTTGTGAACTCCGACATTGTTTAGCTCTTCTCTTGTTGTAGTGTGGTCCATCTCATGTATTGATCTTCATAGTTATCAACAGGATAGTACTACTCTTTGACCGCATCCACAAAACAATCCCAAGTGGGCTCGGCCCCATATATTCTAGATTCCTCTGTGAAAATTTTCTCCCGGTAATTTTCCCACCAATGTTTGACATGGGGGAGAGCCTTTAGGAGTGTAAAGGTGATATTTCCCCTGTCATAAAATTTTTGAATAGAGAAATAACCTTCTAATAGATTTAACCATTTTTCTAGGGCATATGTATCTATTTGACCTTCAAATATGGGAATATCAAAATTAACTTGTACCTTGAAGGGAGAGGTTCCTCCAAAATGGCCTCTTGATGAAGATGTGTTTGTTTCTATCGGCAGGCATTGAAGGATGTGTGCAAAATTCTCCATCATTTCGCCCCTCTGTCGTGTGAGAGCTTGCTCAAGAAACAGGTTAATAGAATCTTCTGCTCCGTCATTTTTATTTTGTGTCGTCATAGAGGGTTTCTTGGGCATGCAAGAGTGATTTTCATCAAGAGAGACAAACTCGATACCCAACTAGCTATAATCGGACCTTGTCGGAGACATGCGCTAAAAAACGATCAAGAGCATCCTGCTCTGATACCACTGATATGGATTATTTTCGGAACGAAATGAAAACAAATAAATTACAATGAAATACTCATGAAAATTGCCAGAAATAGAGAAATACAACAATACTTGATTTCTATTAATGAAATAATTGTAAAGAGACTGTAAAAATACAGAGTGCAAGACTCGCTAGAATGGTGGCAGCTTTATCTTTGAGAAGTGATGTGACGACTATGCTCATTCGCTAGAAGATCCTTACAATGAGGCTCTGAAGGCCTTTTTATGATAAACATGAATGAAAAAACCCTAGACATCCAAAAACCTAACCCTAGGAGATGAAACGCCAAAATTCATGTGGGCCATGTTTGGGTAAGTTAGTACATTAACTTCCTGAGGTCGTAACTTTTGCATACGATCTTCGTTTTAGGCACGTGATAGCCCGTTCAAAATGTATTTTTGAGAACTATGCATTACATCGTCAAACTCTGAGTTCGTCTATAGTTTGACTGTGGTGAGCCAAAAAAACATTGTTTACGGCCCCAAAAAGGTCGCGAAAGTACAACAAGATGTGCTAGCATGACAACATACAAAATAAGCCAATTGGATTAGGTGGGAGGCCACCAGTATCCACCTGGAATATGTGTAGGGCTTCAGAAATCCCCAAAAGTGTAGAACCCACAATTACAAAGAAGTACAGAAGAACATGTTGCACTAAAAACTGACAAGGGGATCCAGATGGAACAGGTGGGTGGCCACCAATATCCACCTAGATCACATATGGTATTAGACATCTTCCTTCCTTTGGAATAGGCATGAAAAAAAATAAAAATTCATCACCATTTTCCAACCAGATAGCATGACTCTTGAGTTACCACTTTGCTTCTCCAATTTCCAATAGTTTCCTTTTCTTCTTTTCCAGTTGTAAGAGAGCCTCCTTAGATTCTAAGGATGAATAGACCCCTTCCTCAGATTCATATATAGTTTTTAGGGATTCTTCTATGTTAAGTAATCCCTCTTCTTCCCATTTCCTCATGTGCACCACCTAGGTAATTGTGGCACTTTTAACTTTTTTAAGGTTTGTTGCAAACTGAACTTTCGTCACCTTTCCTAATCCAGGATCGTAGGGATCCCAATTTTTTTTTACTAGATCAATGAAACTTTCTTCCTTTAACCGAGATGAGTTAAAATTAAATGGGTCGGTTGGTTTCTTCTTCTCCTCAACTGCTTCTAGTAGAATGGGGGAATGGTTTGATTCCCCTCCACTACCAACCCATTGTATCACTTGTATTGGAAACTCAATGAGCTTGTCCGAGACAAGGAATCGATCAAGTATTTTTGCAATGTTGTCATCACCCACCCTCTTGTATCTCTAAGTGGGTATGAGCTTCTCTAGAGCTAATTCAACCAATCATTTTTCTTTTAAATAATGATGGAAAAAATCCTTGAGTGATTTTGGCCACACTTTGGATCCCCAAACTTCTGCTTCCCACAAAGAAAATTTTAGGTCACCACCCAGATTAAGATCTTATGAATTCATGAAGGATTTTCTTAATAACATTTCCCATAAGTCGACTCGGTTCAGTTAAGGTCCATATATGTTGATCATTGTTAGTGTCATGCCTAGGTTCGATGAGATAATATATGCCCCCATGCCCAAGTCGAAACCCCATATGTTTACCACTTTGATTAATATAGGGTTCCATCCCATGGCAAGGATTCGAGAGTGTGTGCAACCTTCCATGCTTGAGAAATTCCAATTTTTTAGTAGCTTCTCCAAAATGTCGGTCAGTTATATACCCACCCCCATGGTTTCTTGGAGAAAAATAATGTTCGGTTGATTGATCTCAATCAACCACTTTAGGTAAAAAATTTAGATAGTCTCACCACACCTCTGCAATTGAAGGATAGGATTTTCATGAGAAAACCCCTCATGGGGTTGAAAATTCTCTAAGTGCCCCTTGAATAGATAACTACTTTCATGCTTCCCTATCCACCAATGCCATTTTCTGGTCCTTCGAAATGTTTGAATTTCTCCCTCTCCCCACACCCTCTGAGTTTGCTACTGGGTTGAGTCCCATTCCCACTTCCCTTTGGTTAAATGGTAAGGTGGATGGTATGGTATGGTTCCTCAGTTGATAGGCTACTTCCTTTTCTTCCGAGTCAATCGATGATTTAGACTCTTCGATTCTCAATGAGATATATGGGGGTTGGGGGCGAGGCTAAGGAGAAGAGTGCCAAAGAAGGTTTGTGGCCATGTGAAAAGGATGTAGATTCTCCCCCAGCTGGAAAGGAAAGGCTTTCGAGTGACCCTAACTAATTCTTCCCCAAAAGAGATAAATAATTTATTAAGAAATTAATTGTGGGAGATGGAACAGATACCTTACCCAAAATTGAAGGAGATCCTTGAATAGCTTCCAAATCTTGTGAATTTTTTGAGTTTATGTGCTTCTGATAATCCTCGAGCTGAATTTGGTCTAGTTTGTGCTCTATATTTCAAGAATTAACAATGACCTTAGTTGCATTGTTCCCCTGTACTAACATATTGGTGGAGACAGTCTTGTTTTTTCCTCCCTCTGACGGCTCTGAGTCCCCTTCTCTAGTCGACATTGGTCTCTTCTGAGCAGTTGGAAACCTGGAATCCTCCATCCACCCCTCAAAGGGAAAACTGCACGGATTTAAAATATGACCATGTTGATGGCATCTTCTGCATCGAAAAGGAACTCCTTCATAGTCCAACTTCTTCTTATGATCCTTTTCACTAGAAACTATCTCCAAATCTTCCACCAACCCTTCTCTAATGTCTAATGAAACAATAATCCGAGCAACAACCATCTCGCGTGATTCCAAAAAATACATGTCCACGTATATGAAGGCACCCAAAGTATTCCCCAATTCCGTGAAGATTTTCTTGGTCCATAAACCATTAGTAGACCGGGGAGACGAATCTAAAAAGGGGCTACATAAACACACTACTTTCTTGCATCAAAGAGGGGGGGCCATCATTTCAACACAAGTGGTGTGAATTTTATACTCCAAGGCATGGTTAGAACCCACTCTACTTCAGTTGTATTCCTTAATTTAAAGCAGAACCATCCACATGCTAGGGTTTGTACCGATGGATCCAATCCCATATGGGTAGACCATGCATTATCCACCCTTTCCTTCATAAGATTTACATTGAATATGAGGCCCCATGCCATTTCTACCACCACAATATCCACCATTTCCATAACTTGGGGTTATGAAATATCAATACCTAAGACAAGCCTTATCTCCCCTTTGGATTTGATGCACTTATTTTCCTCCTTCGAGAGGAAGTTTTCTTTGACGAGGTTGAGGGAGATCTCCTTTCAAGCTCCAACCAAACACCTTTGATTCCTTGTCCTACAAATCTGTGCACTGAATCAATATCTCCGTGAGGCCTCGTGCAAGGGGAGGGTGTAATCACCAACAAATCGATGAATCTCATTGCTTCCAATGAGCCCCATGTGTCCGGAGAGTTCTAATGAGAATCATGCTCCTGGTGCAAGGATAAAACCCCAAAAAAATCACCTCTAAACAATTCTTCAACTGGAAAAGTCCCTAAGAACCCCATATCTAGATCACCAAAGCCCTCGAGAAACGTTAAGACATAGTTTGGTGGGGTTTATTCCCTACCCTACGAAGCCATAGGAAAAAACTCTTGTGGGGGACCAAGACACCCAAAATCGTAACTTCCTTCCTTCGACCCATCTAGGGTTGTGCTTTCAGCTTCTGAATCAAACCATAGGCCCAAACCCAATGGATTTAACAAGAATGTGCCATGTTGTGGTGATGATGAATTTCATTCCACGTAAGAGTAGTCAAAAGAAGAGGGTCCTTTGACCTCCACCCGTCCTTCATTCCCGCGTAAGGGAGCATCATGTTCTGGCTAGGGAACTGGCGCACTGCCAACTGGTGATTTCCAAATAATTTGGCTCTCTATCGAGTTTGTGACACACACACACACATATAACTAAATATATAATTCATTCTCATGTAACACATTTATCTTTTTGTTAAGACCTTTCTGTGTGTTGTTTTATGGTTATCTCTACCATTAATTTCTCAGTTTCGTTAAGTTCTGAGGTGGGAGGATTACGTGCTATTGTTGGCATATCACTTGGGTTTTCTTGATTTGCAGTTCAACTTGCTCGGAGAATTCATTCTCAGGTAATACATTGATTTGTTTGTTAATCCCTTTCATGTGTTATTTTTTGGTTATCTCTACCATTAATTTCCCAGTTCCATTAGGTTCCAAGGTGGGAGGATTACACACTCTCGTTGGCATATCACTAGGGTTTTCTTGATCCACAGTTCAACTCACTCAGAGAATTCATTCTTGAGTTACTACATTGGTCTATTTGTTAAGACCTTCTATGTGTGCCTTTCTAGTTATCTATGCCATTCATTTACTAATTCTGTTAGGTTCCAACATGGAAGGATTACCTTGTAATTTAGAGGGTTTTAAGATTTCATTATCAAATGATATAATATAATATATATGATAAATAATATAATACATAATAAATATCATATATTATTCGATCAATGTGTATGGCTAATATATACTTGGAATAGTATCGTATTACTTTATAACTAATTATAACCAAATTATAACTAATATATCCTTATTATAACTAATATATCTGCGGAAGAGTATTGTATTACATTATAATAAATAATATAATATTTTAATAAAAACATATATTTAATATATTTTTTAAATCATGGGTTTAGTGGGTTTGGTGAAACTTTTTTTAAATATACAATATTTATTTTACAATTTCTTTTAATTCTATATAAAAAATAAAAAAAATACATAGGGCAGAAATTATTATTCTAACTACAAAATATTCATACAAAAACTCTTATTTGATGGTCTGCCACTAGGGAAACCAGACCAACAACAAAGAAAGAGTTTATATGTCCAAACACTTTGAAGAAAATTTTTATCTACTCTGTGTCTATCTAGATAAGCTTTATAATTAAAATTCTAAGAACTGCTAGAGTCTAAGGCCTTGTGATGCCTTCTGTTCATTATAGAAAATGAAAAAAAGTAAAGCATGCTAATTATTCAAACTGAGGAGGCATTTGAGGCCCCTGGGTAGGCGTTGGAGATGCTTGATTGCTAGGTTGTGTTGTTTTTGCTGAGCTAGTGGAAGGCAGGTGCGCCAGGACCTCACGAAGGAGAAAATGAAATCCATCCAGCTAGAGTTGAATGGTATTCTGAGGTTCCTCAAGAGTCTGCAACATTTGGCCTAGGAGCATTTTATGTGCTAGTAGAGATCCATTGTTCGCCAATATTTGAATTCGCATCCACGTGAGCTTCCTATGTTTGGAACCCAGGGGGTGATGCCTTCATCCACCTCCTAAGTTGGATTTAGAGTTCCTTCCATTCAGATTCTGACCTTGACCTCCCCTAGTTGCTTGTGAATGTGAGGAGGAATGGCTTCTTGAAAAGTTGTTGCACCTGCATGGGCATCTTGTTGAACTCGGGTCGTGGAAAATTTCTCTTCTTTGTGGCTTGAGGAAGGCTCTGAGCATGAGCTCCCTTCTCGTCTATAACCACGACGATAATCTCTTCTGGTAGCAATCACGCTCTTTGTCTTATTTCCAAACCCAAGTTTTATATGAATCCACAATGGATCAAGGGTCATCTTGGAGCGCTACCAACCATGGGTGCCTTTCTTTTCTAGAGATTTCCATAATACACACGTATGCGCATTTGACCAATTCCAGTGATTTTTGGGATCGACGAGTGAGCCTAAGTTTTTTCCACTCTCTGTTTTCATACGAGCCTCTGAATTGAAGTTCTGGGGGATCCTTCTCTTGAGACAGTTGTACTCTAGACCTTTTGTGTTAACTACCTGATTGAATTTCCAAGGTACCTATTGTATTGATCACCCAATGCAGGAATTTTTCCATGTGCTCTCTGCCTCCTCCAGTTTCCTTGATAGTGATGTGTTGTAGGCCTGGTTATTGAGGCATGGGGTTTGCAATTAATAATCATTGAATGGTGCAGTGGTCAGGCCCAAGATATTGCATGCATATTAGTTATCGATGGTGTGGAGGCTTGGGCGTGGCAGGTTAGAATCTAGTTGTTCGTCTGTGTGGTTAATATCGTTGATGCACGAGTGTGGGAGAGGTGTGTCCAACTACTCGTCTGCGTGGCCCAATGTCTCATCGCCTTGTATTCCTATCATCCATGTCATCCTATATAATTTTAAGTATGTGTAATTTTATATATTATCTTTTGATAATATTTAATAATGTTTTCTAGAACTTTACACCTTGAAAAGTTGGTCCAATATCTTTTAAGATGGTATTGTGCATTTAATTTTCTTTTCTTATTTTGGGGAAAACACTGTATCAAACTTCGTCTTTATAAAGTGATTTTAATATATATTTAAAGTAACTTTTATAAAAGTGAAATAACCATGTGCAACTTCAATAAAAGTGAAATATTAAAAAATTCTCTACATGGCATTATTTTATCAATTTATTGTTTTTTTCTTAGGAGGACACTTTTAAGTTGAATTTTCCTTTAATGGTTTCATGGGGCATGTTATTATCAAATATTTGTTGAGGGATTTTCAAAGATCACAAACCCAATAAAAAAATTGCAAAACTAGAATAAGAAATTCATATGGATAGAAAAATGTGAAGAAACATTTTAGAAAATTTCACATTTTGGAAAATAAAAGAGTTGATAACGACGACTCTTATTTTGAAAGTACTTGATATGGATCAAGACTTTTTAGTGAAGGACCAGATGGCGTACTTATGCAAGAAGGTAGCGGGATTGCCTACGATTCAAGGAAACTCTAACTCCATGAAGAAAACTACGCGACACACAATTTGGAACTTGCAATGATAGTACATCCATTTAAAATCTTGAGGCACTATTTTGTGGGAAGAAAGTTTGAATTAAAGACAGATCATCATGGACTACAACATATTTTTACTCAATATAACTTGAACGTTAGACAAAAAAATATGGCCAAATTTATTAAGTGAATATGATTTTGAGATAACATACATGAAGGAAACAATAAATAGAGTTGTGGATGCCTTAAGCCATAGACTCTGTATGTATTTTCTCAATCATACCATTAAAGAAAAACTTGAGAGAAAATATTTTAAAATTACAGTTAGAATTATGATTTTAGGGAAGAATATATGTACAACCAAAGGAAGAAATGTGTAATTTAATCTTAAAGGAATCTCATGGAGCAATATATATGGCTCATTGAGAGTAAAAAAAACAATGAACTCAGATTTAAAACCATTATTTTTATGGAAGGGAATGAAAAGAGACTTAGTGGATTTTGTGGTGAAATGTCTTAAATTTCAGCAAGGGAAGGTTGAACAGGTCTGTTTTGATGGCTGAAGCAATACGCAAATTTATCGTCAATAAGAAGACTAAGTTGGGAAGCAGGCCTAGAATTTCAAATATATCTTACCTATCAAGTGAAAATTTGATGAAGGTAATTTGTTTTTTGTGCTCGTCATTTTAAGTTTTAAGCATATTCATTATTTTTTCTCTAATATACAAAAACTTGTAATGAAAACCTCTTAATGAAAAAAATTATAAAAATAAAATAAATCTGTTAAAATGAAAGAGAAATGACATTTCAAGCCTACCTTTCAGAGCTTGTGACCTATGGGCAACATCAAATTCCATTTACTGTTGCATTTACTTTTCGAACCAACCTCTTTAAAGTCCTATAGATTATAGGATAGACATGTAAGTTATACAATAGAGCTTGAGTAAACTAAGTACCTACTAAAACTTATCACAGGTTTCAATTTTTACATGTCGATAATTGCTGACGTGTAGATTAAGTATCTACCTGTCAAATACGTCTTAAAATGAAAAAAAACGTCCTGTGGGACATCAAATTCCAGGCCTGCTGGGAAGGCAAAGACGCATTCCCTCTGCCAAGCAAACTCGAACGAAACCCCAGAACATCGGAATCCGAAGTTATTTATTTCTCCACCTCCCGATGACAAAGTCAAGGTATCAGTCAGTAGATGTTGGATCATGTTTCCCGAGCCATAGGAAAGCGCATAGTCTGGACAGGTCCCCGAACAGTTCTCGATGCTTTCGAAGCACGTCCCTTCTCCACACACGTCTTTGCACTTTGGATCTGCACATTGTACAGGCAGAGCAGAGAATGAATTGCTGGGAATAAAAACAGTGATGTATCTAGGGCAATTGGTACATGTATAATTTGGGGTGCAGGGTGCCCACACCACCTCACTGCCCGTGTCCATGAAGAACAATACATCATGTGTGTCGATGACGAGAAATACACCCTAAGAAGGACTGCCAATGGATAATTTAATGTAATACTCGATGAAGTCGCTGGGATAGTACAGAGGTTCCCCCACGTCGATTCCTTGTAAGGACCTTCTCGTGTGAAGACTCATCGCTAGGAGTACGATCTCCATCACGAGTTCCCTCTAGTCGAGTCCATAAAATCTGTCAAATAAGAATAAATGAATGTCTACGGCACTTGGCTCGTTGGTGGATTGTTGTCGTTGTCATTCCGGGCATGTGGCTTCCGATACGCTGCTATAATGTTTTAGTATGAGGATGGCGTTTTACACTTTTCCCTTGCTCTGAAGTAGTGCCACAGGGTCCTGGGTCTTCTATATACTCGATAGGATAAAATTGGTACTTCATGAGGGTTTAGAAGTCCTCCCACCTAGTTACTTGGATCACTTTCTAGTCTAAGTATTTTCATGTGGATTTCCCTCGAGGTTAAAGCATTCCCCTCTAACTTCAATCTATCAAATGAAATCTTTTTCCCTTTATCTATACGGTGAACACTAAAATAAAATTCTAGTTGTTGCAACCAATGATTCATTTCTAATGCATCAATCTCACCTTGGTATGGCTTTATGTCCACTTTCGCTTCCATCTTGAATAGGGATTGTGAAGGGTTAACGACACTCGAACTTGGTTGCTCTTTCTCGGATTCTTTCCGCGACTCTTTTCCTGAGTCTTCCTGATCTTCCAATTTCCCCTCTGATTTGTTCTCTAAGTTAGAGCCTCCATCATCTCTTAACAGTCCAAGCTTGCTTGATAGAGCCACCATGAGGAGGTTCATATTATGATTGATTTTAAATCTCTCTTAAATCTCAACCACTTAAATCTCTCTTCCACTGGATCTTGGGGGTTATTATGAAGAGACTAGTCCACCATTGCTTAGGTTTCTACAACTTATATTTAATTCGATTCCTAGATCCTGCAACTTCCCACAAATACCCAAAAAAAAAACCTTCTCTAATTCCAATGAATAGTTCATCACAAAATATCTAATAAAATACTAAAAATATTTACTATTAAGGTTATTTTTCCTTATCTCCATAATATTTAGTTATTGATTTTCTTTTTATGCATGAAATAGATAAAATGAAGAAAATAGAGAACATTAAAATACAATCACACCATCCACAAAGAAACACAAGATATGACCTAGGAAACCCAATACATGAGAAAACCTAGCTAGAAGTTGAGGTTGCTCTCCTCTCTCTTTTCTCTAGTATAGAAAACGATGCAAGTACAAAGAAAGATGCACTCTCTGTGGAGTTTCCTTTGACCTGTGGCCAGTATGGCTTCTAAAAAATCTCACATTCTCTATTATGCTCATAGAATACCACTCTCAGATGTTTTTCTCAACTTTGGAACAAAATACATTGCAAAAGAATGGAACCCCTTCTCCACCTAGTTTTCTGGTATTTAACATAGTCCGATAGCCATCTAGGGGTAGGTTTTGACTTCCTCAACCCTTAATTGTGGTAGGGTTTTGGACCTTCTAGAACCTTCTTGAAATTATGTACGTGGCTAGCCCCATATGTGTGAGTAATAGGGTTAACGGGGATGACATGGCATCCTCTCGTACCATGGTGGTCAACACAGTAGGTCAACTTGTGGGAGGCATAACTTTTGCATATGAACTCATTGGAAATATATCGATGTGTAGAATAGTGTAATGGGGTCTTAGCTATTTGGAGAAAGTTTTAACCCCAAAAAATGTTGTTTGAGGCCTCAAAATGGCTCTAGAAGGTTTTTAACCTCAATTTTCCAAATTGGGACCTGCCACTAAAATGGTCGCCCTGCAAACTGATTCCTCCAATTTTTTCCACTCTAAAAGGATCGAGATGAATGAAAAACAATATAATGATCCAATCTGGATCACTAAGCATGATTGTTGTTTCCCGAAATTGTCTTGGATATCGATACTGGAATAAGTATGCTAAACAATTTTCCAATAGTTTTAATAAATGAGAAATTTTTTATTGAAGT
>ML794923.1:630982-644327 GCA_009831015.1 Picea engelmannii
CTTAGAAAAAAAGTTAAATTCTATTTCATCCATAGAGAAAAGAAATTCATGTATTTTGTTGTGCATATTGGTTTTACAAAATGGGCACCCTTTAGATGCCAAGAAGACCAAAATTCTAACCAAAGTCCCCCCAAAAATAACATCATGTGTATTTTCAATGAAAATACTCTACAGAAAACCGAGAATCATCATCATGACATAATTACCATTAAGTTGTTTCAAAATACATCAAGTCTGAAAATGACTACCAGTAGGACGGTGTTGAACTATAAACAGAAGAAGTATCCAAAATGTATCAAAGAGTGGCTTCCCTATGGGAAGGATCATCAATAAAATGCTCGTGATAACACTCATAATGAGCTCCATCCTTAACTTCAGAGATCATCCATTTCCCAAAACCCAGTTGAAGGCCTGCTTTAGATAGCGAATCTGCCTCCACGTTTCGCTCCCAGTAGACGTGTCTCAAACATAAAGTGTCAAAAGTGTCCAAAATCCTGTAAACATCTTCTAATATCTGGAGGAGCCATAGGTTGTGACATTTCTAAGATTTTATATCCCAATTGATAACTATCATGGAGTCCCCAAAAATATGGATCGATTTCACATCTTTGTCATTTGCAAAGAGTAGAAGAAGTTTTAATGACATTAGCTTAATAAAGTTATTTGAGCCCTAGACAAGACCCAATTTTATCTTGAAGTGATGACAGTCAGAAAGGTAAAGGATTTCCCCTCCTCCATAGGATTGATTATAATTTTGCTAGGCTTCGTCAAAAAAATCCCATCGCCTAGAACGATCTACCCAATAGTCTTTCACATCTCTTATGTGACCTGACTCTTTTTCTTGAGGAAAATGAGAAAGAATACTAAGACCTTGGGCTGCAACTATGTTCGTTGTAGTGGTTTTTTCTTGAAATATGGTTGCATTCCTGGCAATCCAAGCACCCCAACATATTATTAATGGAAGTGCCTTTATGAAATGGAAAGAGGAATTTGAAACCTAATCCTTCCAAGCTTTTTCCACTGATGGACCATTCCAAAGGAAAGCCTGATTTAGCTGAGTTGAACTCTCCTACCATATTTGTTTTACAAAGGGGAAAAGTAGAAATAAATGTGTTGTGGTTTCATTGTTTGATTTGCATAAAGCACACCATCCAGACCCTTCAATTTGCTTGTTATTCATTTTATCCCAAGTTGTGATTTTATTAACTATCAAGCACCACATAAAAATCCTAGATTTTAATGGACAACAACCTTTCCAGAGATGCTTCCACCACCAAATAGGTTCTCGCAACTACCTCACTAAATTTTGTTGTATGTAGCCCAATTTTGGAGACTAGATGCCCAATGGAGCATGTTCCCAGATTAATTCGCCTTCCCTGTCCACAACGTAGATATGGGCCAACTTGAGTGCAAAGATGTAGTTTTTCTGTTGGATTGCCATATCACCCTCCAAACCCAATTGGTCAGGCTTCATCCACTCTTGGCTCCAGATGGTGGTGCATGGAGGGTATGTAATCTTATTTAAATGGAAGAGACCTTGATCATGAAAAATCTCAATCAAATCTAGCCTAAGGATGTATTTATCGTCACTAACCGGCCAGGGATCTGCACCACTAAGAACTTGTTTCCCATTTCTAATACGCCAGGCTAGTTTGTTTCCTACCACCGCAAAAGAGTTGATTACATCCTTCCAAATGATTGAGCACACAATGATCTTTTTTGGGGGCTTTATGATCCAATCTACAACATAATCTGGCTGAACGTACTGTTGAGTGACCACCTGTGTCCATAGACTATTTATTTATATTAGTCTCTATACATATTTTTTTGCCAACGCTTTTGAAAAGAGGAAACCATTTTTTAATCCCCATCCTCCAAGCACTTTTGGGATTGCCAGTGGCTCCCACTTTACCCAAGGAAAACCAAAATTTTCCTTAGAGCCTGCCCATAGGAATTTAAAACAGATTCTTCAAACTGTTTCTAGCTCCCCTTTAGGAATTCATTCTAGAGCCATCTAGTAGACATGAATGGCCTCTAGAGCCGATTTGACAAGCACCATCCTCCATGCTCTAGAAAACCACCAGTAACTCCAAACTTTGAGCCTTTTTTCCAACTTTTCTAATATCCATAAACAATATGATTTCAAGTAGCTATTCATTTTTAGATGAAACCCCAAATATTTCAGTCCTAACTTAAGGTATTTTACTTCATAGGGGAAGGTATCTCGATAAAAATTCATCTCCACCTCATCCACGTTATTTACTGAGAGGGTGGACTTTCTTGAGTTTATTTGCATTCATGTAGCTCTCCTAAAAGGGTCCAATATCATGGACAAGTTTTCTGTGTCCCCTCGAAGAACAATACAGAATAGCAAAACATAATCCACAAAAAGTAGATGTGTTAAGGATAAGGCATGGGATATTTCAATACCATGGAATAGCCCACGAACTTTTTCATCCACTAAGGCCCAACTGAGGCCTTTTGCAACCAATATAAAGAGGAGGGGTGAAAATGGGCAGCCTTGTCGCAATCCTTTGTCCGCATGGAAGAATGGGGAGGCTTCTCCATTGATTAGGAATGCAAATTTTGTTGTGGATATGTAGCTCATTACCAAATTTATGGAAGGAACTTCAAACCCCAAATGAGTAAGAAAAATTATTAAGTATAGCCAGCTTACTCGATCATAATCCTTTGACAGATCCATCTTCACTATGATGCCTTTCGACTTCTTCGTCTTGAGACTATGTAGCCCTTCCTGTGCCACCCAAATAGCTTCGTGAATATGCCTTCCTTCCATAAACCCAAATTGTTCTTTAGAGATAGCTTATGAGATAATTGGTTTCAGTCTTCTAGCAATTATCTTTTCCACCACTTTGTAGATACTATTACACAACGAGATGGGTCTGAAGTCCTCGAAATATGCAAGGGAGTCTGATTTTGATATCATAGAAATGAATGTGGAATTTAGCAAGGCATGCATGTGGTCAGTCGTCCTCGCTTCCTCCACCACCTTTAGTAAGTCCAATCCAATCAGATCTTATAAACCTATGAAGAATTCAACCAGTCATCCATCCGGTGCTGGGATTTTGTCCTTATGAAAACTCTATAGTACTTCCTTTAGCTCTTCTTAAGAGACTTCCTCCATTATGGCTTGATTGTCTTCCTTATTTACAAAGACTAGAAAAAAAACCAGTCATTCTGACTACATCTGCTATATTGGTTTGATTATCTGCCTTGAATAGGGATTGAAAGTGTCACTTCCCTAGCTTGGCTAAATATTCAAATGAGGTGACCACATTGCCATCTCTATCAAAAAGGCTCCATATGGTATTGTCCATCTTCCTTCCTTGCGCATAGGCCTGAAAACATCTTGTGTTTTCATCACCATTTTCCAACCAGATAACACGACTATTGAGTCACCACTCTACTTCTCTAGTTTCCAATAGTTTCCTTTTGTTCTTTTCTAGTTGTAAGAGGGCCTCCTTGGATTTTAATGATGAATAACCCCCTTCCTCAGATTCATATATAGTTTTTAGGGCTTGTTCTATGTTAAGTAATTCCTCTTCTTCTCGTTTCCTCTTGTGCACCGCCTAGGCAATTATGGCCCTTTTAACTTTTTTAAGGTTTGTTGCAAACTGAATTGTTGTTGCCTCTCCTAATCCAGGATCATAGAGCTCTCAATTTTATTTTACTAGATCCATGAAACTGTCTTCCTTTAACCAGGATGAGTTAAACTTAAACGGGTTTCCTGGTTTCTTCTTCTCCCCAACTACTTCTAGTAGAATGGGGGAATGGTTTGATTCCCCTCCATTACCAACCCATTTTCTCACTTGGAATGGAAACTCAATGATCTTGTTCGATGAAAGGAATCGATCAAGTCTTTTTTCAATGTTTCCAGCACCCACCCGCTTGTTTCTCCAGATGGTTCTGAGCTTCTTCGAAGCCAAGTCACCAATCATTTTTCTTCTAAAGAATGATGGAAAAAATATGTGAGTGAGTCTAACCGTGCTTTGAATCCCCAAACTTCGGCTCCCTCCAAAGAAAATTTTAGATCCCCACCCAAAATAAGAGCTTCTGAATTCATGAAGGATTTTCCTAATAACGTTTTTTGGAAGCTAACTTGGTCCAAAAAAGGGTCATATATGTTGATCACCAATAGTGGCATGCCTACGTCCGCCGAGATAATCTATGCCCCCATGCCCGAGTCAAAACCCCATATGTTTACCACTTTGATTGAGCTAGGGTTCCAGCCCATGGCAAGGTTTCCAGAGCATCCACGATCATCCATGCTTGAGAAATTCCAATTTTTTAGTAGTTTCTCCAAAAGGGTGGTCACTTCTATACCCACCCCCATGGTTTCTTGGAGAAAATTAATGTCTGAACGATTGATCCCAATCAACATCTTTAGGACATATTTTTTAGATAGGTTAGCCACACCTATGTAATTGAAGGATGAGAGTTTGATGAGGAAACCCCCCCTGGGGATGACAATTCTTTAAGTGCCCCTTGAATAGATAATTGCTTGCATGCTGCCCTATCCATCAATGCCCTTTTCTGGGCCTTCGAAATGTTTGATTTTCTCCCTCTCCCCACACTCCCTAAGTTTTCTACCACGTTGAGTCCTATTCACACTTCCCTTTGGTTAAGTGGTAAGGTGGATGGTATGGTACAGTTCATCAATCGATAGGATACTACCTTTTCTTTTGTTTCAATTGATGATTCAGACTATTCGATTGTCAATGAAGTAGACAGGGGGGTTGGGGGTGAGGCTAAAGAGCACAAGGCCAAAGAAGGTTCATGGCCAAGTGAAAAGGATGTAGCTTATCCCCTTGCCCAAAAGGAAATAGTTTTGAGAGACCCCAACCAATTCTTCCCCAAAAGAGATAAATAATTTATCAAAAAATTAATGGTGGGAGGTGGAATATAAACCTTACCCAAAATTGAAGGAGATCCCTGAATAGCTTACAAATCTTGTGAACTTGTCGATTCTATGTGCTTCTGAGAATCCTAGGGAAGAATTTGGTCGAGGTTGTGCTCTATACTTCGAGAATTAACAATAACCTCAACTACATTGTTCCCCTGTACTGACATATTGGTGGAGACAGTCTTGTTTTTTCCTCCCTCTTACTGCTCTGAGTCCCCTTCTCTAGTCGACACTGGTCTCTTCCAAACAATTCACGACTTGGAATCCTCCATCCACCCCTGAAAGGGAAAATTGCACTGCTTTGAAATATGACCATGTTGATGGAATATTCTGCATCAAAAGGCAATCCTTCATAGTCCAACTTCTACTTATGAGCCTTTCCACGAGAAACTATGTCCAAATATTCCACCAACCCTTCTCTAATGTCCAATGAAACAAGAATCCAAGTAAAAACCATATCGCCCAACTCTAAAAAAGACATGTTCGTGTCTATGACGGTACCCAAAGTATTCCCCAATTACGTGAAGCTTTTCTTGGTTCAAAATTCCATCGGTAGACCAGGGAGATGAATCTAAATAGGGGCTACATCAACATGCTACTTTCTTGCATCAAAGAGGGAGGACCATCATTTCAACACAAGTGGTGTGGAGTCTATACTCCAAGGCCTAGTCAGAGCCCACTAAGCTTCAGTTGCACTCCTAAATTTGAAGCAGAACCATCCTCGTGCTAGGGTTTGTACCAATAGAGCCAATCTCATATGGGTAGAACATGCCTTATCCACCCATTCCTTTAGAATATTTACACTGAATATGAGTCGCCGTGCCATTCCTACCACCACGGTATCTGCCATTTCCATAACTTGGGAACCTTCTAAAATGTCAATACCTAAGACAAGCCTTATCTCCCCCCTGGATTTAATGCACTTATGTTTCCTCCTTCGAGGGGAAGTTTTCTTTAACGAGGTCGAGGGTAATATCCTTTTGAGCTCTGGCCCAACACCTTTATTTCCTTGTCCTAGGACATATCTGTGCGTCGAATTGATATCTCCTAGAGGCATCGTGCAAGGGGAGGGTGTAACCACAAACGAATCGATGAATCGAACTGCTGCCAATGAGCCCCCTGTGTCCTGAGAATTCTGATGAGAATCTTTCTCTTGCTATGAGGAAAAAACCCCAGAAAAATTTCCTCCAAACAAGTCTTCAACCGATAGAGACACTAAGAACCCCAAATCTAGAGCACCAGAGCCCCCGTTAAATGTTGAGCCATAGTCTGGTGGGGACAGTCTTGTTTTTTCCTCCCTCTGACTGCTCTGAGTCCCCTTCTCTAGTCAACACTGGTCTCTTCTGAGCAGTTGGAAACCTGGAATCTTCCATCCACCCCTGAAAGGGAAAACTGCACGGGTTTGCAATCTGACCATGTTGATGGCATCTTCTGCATCGAAAAGGAACTCCTTCATAGTCCAACTTCTTCTTATGATCCTTTTAACTAGAAACTATCTCCAAATATTCCACCAACCCTTCTCTAATGTCCAATGAAACAATAATCCGAGAAACAACCATCTCGCGTGATTCCAAAAAATACATGTTCGCGTATATGAAGGTACCCAAAGTATTCCCCAATTCCGTGAAGATTTTCTTGGTCCATAATTCCATTAGTAGACTGGGGAGACGAATCCAAATAGCGGCTACATAAACACACTACGTTCTTGCATCAAAGAGGGGGGACCATCATTTCAACACAAGTGGTGTGGATTTTATACTCCAAGGCATGGTTAGAGCCCACTCTACTTTAGTTGCATTCCTTAATTTAAAGCATAACCATCCACGTGCTAGGGTTTGTACCGATGGATCCAATCCCATATGGGTAGACCATGCCTTATCCACCCATTCCTTCAGAAGATTTACATTGAATATGAGGCCCCACGCCATTTCTACCACTGCAGTATCCACCATTTCCATCACTTGGGGTTATGAAATATCAATACCTAAGACAAGCCTTATCTCCCACCTGGATTTGATGCACTTATTTTCCTCCTTCGAGAGGAAGTTTTCTTTGACGAGGCTGAGGGAGATCTCCATTCAAGCTCCAACCTAACACCTTTGATTCCTTGTCCTACAAATATGTGCGCTGAATCGATATCTCCAGGAGGCCCCATGCAAGGGGAGGGTGTAATCACCAACATATAAATGAATCTCATTGCTTCCAATGAGCCCCATGTGTCTGAAGATTTCTAATGAGAATCATGCTCTTGGTGCAAGGAAAAAACCCCAGAAAAATCACCTCTTAACAATTCTTCAGCCGAAAAAGTCCTTAAGAACCCCATATCTAGAGCACCAGAGACCTCGAGAAACGTTAAGCCATAGTTTGATGGGGTTTCTTCCCTACCCTACGAAGCCAAAGGAAAAAACTCTTGTGGGTGACCAAGATACCCAAAATCGTAACTTCCTTCCTTTGACCCATCTAGGGTTGTGATTTTAGCTTCTGAATCAAACCATAGGCCCAAACCCAATGGATTTAACAAGAAGAATGTGCCATGTTGTGGTGGCGATGAATTCCATTCCATGTAAGAGTAGCCAAAAGAAGAGGGTCCTTTGAMCTCCACTCGTCYGTCGTTCCCGCGAAAGGGAGCATCMTRTTCTGGCTRGGGAACTGGYGCACTGCCAACTGGTGATTTCCAAATAATTTGKCTCTCCATCGAGTTTGCGACACACACACACACACACATATAACTAAATATATAATTCATTCTCAYGTAACACATTTGTCTTTTTGTTAAYCCATTTCTGTGTGTTGTTTTATGGTTATCTCTGCCATTAATTTCYCAGTTTCKTTAGGTTCCGAGGTGGGAGGATTACRTKCTCTTGKTGTCATATCACTTGGGTTTTCTTGATTTGCAATTCAACTTGCTCGGGGAATTCATTCTCAGGTAATACATTGATTTTTTTGTTAATCCCTTTCATGTGTTATTTTTTGGTTATCTCTACCATTAATTTCCCAGTCCCATTAGGTTCGAAGGTTTGAGGATTACACACTCTTGTTGGCATATCACTTGGGTTTTCTTGATCCACAGTTCAACTCACTCGGGGAATTCATTCTTGAGGTACTACATTGGTCTTTTTGTTAAGCCCTTTCTATGTGTGCCTTTCTTGTTATCTATGCCATTCATTTACTAGTTCTGTTAGGTTCCAACACGGAAGGATTACCATGTAATTTAGAGGGTTTTAAGATTTCATTATCAAATGATATAATATAATATATATGATAAATAATATAATATATATGGTAAATAATATAATACATAATAAATATCATATATTATTAGATCAATGTGTATGGCTAATATATACTTGGAAGAGTATTGTATTATTTTATAACTAATTATAACCACATTATAACTAATATATCCATATTATAACTAATATATCTACGAAAGAGTATTGTATTACATTATAATAAATAATATAATATTTTAATAAAAACATATATTTAATATATATATTTAAATCATGGGTTTTGTGGGTTTGGTGAAATTGTTTTTAAATATATAATATTTATTCTACAATTTTTTTTAATCTTATATAAAAAATAAAAAAAAATACATAGGGTAGAAATTATTATTCTAACTACAAAATATTCATAAAAAGGTCTTATTTGATGGTCTGCCACTAGGTAAACCAGATCAACAACAAAGAAAGAATTTATATGTCCAAACATTTTGAAGCAATTTTTTATCTACTATGTGCCTATCTAGATAAGCTTTATAATTAAAATTCTAAGAACTGTTAGAGTCCAAGGCCTTGTGATGCCTTCTCTTCATTATAGATAATGGAAAAAAGTAAAGCATGCTAATTATTCAAACTAAGGAGGCATCTAAGGCCCCTGGGTAGGAGCTGGAGATGCTTGATTGCTAGGTTGTGTTGTTTTTGTTGAGCTAGTGGAAGGAACGCGCGCTAGGATCTCACAAGGATAAAATGAAATTCATCCAGCTAGAGTTGAATGGTATTCTGAGGTTCCTCAAGAGTCTGCAACATTTGGCCTAGGAGCATTTTATGTGCTAGTAGAGATCCATTGTTCACCAATATTTGAATTCTCGTCCACGTGAGCTTCCTATGTTTGGAACCCAGGGGATGATGCCTTCATCCACCTCCTAAGATGGATTTAGAGTTCGTTCCATTCAGATTCTGGCCTTTACCTCCCCTCGTTGCTTGTGAATGTGAGGAGGAATGGCTTCTTGAAAATATGTCGCACCTGCATGTGCATCTTGTTGAACTCGGGTCGTGGAAAATTGCTCTTCTCTATGGCTTGAGGAAGGCTCTGAGCATGAGCTCCCTCCTCATCTATAACCACGATGACAATCTCTTTTGGGAGCCATCGCGCTCTTTATCTGATTTCTAAACCCAAGGTTTATATGAATCCACAATGGATCAAGGATCATCTCGCAGCGCTGCCAACCATGAGTGCCTTCCTTTTCTAGAGATTTCCATACTACAAACGTATGCGCATTTGACCAATTCCAGTGATTTTTGGGATCGTCGAATGAGCCTAAGTTTTTTCCACCCTCTGTTTTCATACGAGCCCCTGACTTGAAGTTCTGGGGGATCCTTCTCTTGAGACAATTGCACTCCATACCTTTTGCGTTAACTACCTCATTGAATTTCCAAGGTACCTATTATATTGATCACCCAATGCAGGAATATTTCCATGTGCTCTCCGCCTCCTCCAGTTTCCTTGATAGCGATGTGTTGTAGGCCTGGTTATCAAGGCATGGGGTTTGCAATTAATAATCATTGAATGGTGCAGTGGTCAGGCCCGAGATAGTGCATGCATATTAGTTATCGATGGTTTGGAGGCTTGGGCGTGGCTGGTTAGAGTCTACTTGTTCGTCTGTGTAGTTAATATCGTTGATGCACGAGTGTGGGAGAGGTGTGTCCAACTACTCGTCTACGTGGACCAATGTCTCATCACCTTGTATTCATATCATCCCTGACATCATATATAATTTTAAGTATGTGTAATTTTATATATTATTTTTTGATAATATTTAATATGTTTTTTAGAACTTTACACCTTGAAAAGTTGGTCCAATAACTTTTAAGATGGTATTGTGCATTTAATTTTCTTTCCTTATTTTGGGGAAAACACTGCATCAAACTTAGTCTTTATAAAGTAATTTTAATATATATTTAAAGCACCTTTCATAAAAGTGAAACGATAAAAGTGAAATATTAAAAAAATCTCTACATGGCATTATTTTATCAGTTTATTGATTTTTTCTTAAGAGGACACTTTCAAGTTGAAATTTATTTTAATGGTTTCATGGGGCATGTTATTATCAAATATTTGTTGAGGGATTTTCAAAGATGTCAAACCCAATAAAAAAAATTGCAAAACTAGAATAAGAAATTCATATAGATAGAAAAATGTGAAGAAACATTTTAGAAAATAAAAGAGTTGATCACGACGATTCTTATTTTGAAAATACTTGATATGGATCAAGACTTTTTAGTGCGGGACTAGATGACGTACTTATGCAAGAAGGTAGGGGGATTGCCTACGATTCAAGGAAACTCCAACTACATGAAGAAAACTACGCGACACATAATTTGGAACTTGCAGTGATAGTACATGCATTTAAAATCTAAAGGCACTATCTTGTGGGAAGAATGTTTGAATTAAAGACAGATCATGGACTACAACATATTTTTACTCAATGTAACTTGAACGTTACAAAAAATTATGTCCAGATTTATTAAGTGAATACGATTTTGAAATAACATACATCAAGGAAACAATAAAAAGAATAGAGTTGTGGATGCATTAAGCCATAGACTATGTATTTTCTCAATCATACCATTAAAGAAAAACTTGAGAGAAAATATTTTAAAATTACAGTTAGAATTATGATTTTAGAGAGGAATATATGTACAACCAAACAAAGAAATGTGTAATTTAATCTTAGGCGAATCTCATAAAGCAGTGTATATGGCTCATTGAGAGTCAAAAAAAAAAAAATGAATCCAGATTTAAAACCATTATTTTTATGGAAGGGAATCAAAAGAGACATAGTGGATTTTGTGGTGAAATGTCTTCAATTTCAGCAAGTGAAGGTTGAACGGGTCTGTTCTGATCGTTGAAGCAATACGCAAATTTATCGCCAATAAGAGGACTAAGCTAAGCTGGGAAGGCAAAGACACATTCCCTCTGCCAAATTCTGCCATAGCAGCAAACTCGAACGAAACCCCAGAACATATGAATTCGAAGTTATTTATTTCTCCACCTCTCGGTGGCAAAGTCAAGGTATCAGTCAGTAGATGCCCGGTCGTGTTTCCCGAGCCATAGGAAAGCGCATAGTCTGGACAGGTCCCCAAACAGTTCTCGATGCTTCCGAAGCACATCCCTTCTCCATACACGTCTTTGCACTTTGGATTTGCACACTGTACAGGCAGAGCAGAGAATGAATTGCTGGGAAGAAAAACAGTGTTGTCTCTAGGGCAGTTGGTACATGTATAATTTGGGGTGCAGGGTGCCCACACCACCTCACTGCCCGTGTCCATGACGAACAATACATCCTGTGTGTCCATGGCAAGCATTACACACTGTGCAGGACTGCCAATCGATAATTTGATGTAATACTCGATGAAGTCGTTGGGATAGTACAGAGGTTCCCCCACGCCGATTCCTTGTAAGGACCTTCTCGTGTGAAGACTCATCACTGGGAGTACGATCTCCATCGTGAGTTCCCTCTAGTTGAGTCCATAAACTCTCTCAAATAAGAATAAATCAATGTCTACGGCACTTGGCTCGTTGGTGGATTGTTGTCGTTGTAATTCCGGTCCTGTGTCTTCCGAGACACCGCTATAATGTTTTAGTATGAGGATGGCGTTGTACACTTTTCCCTTGCTCTGAAGTAGTGCCACATGTCCTGGGTCTTCTATATACTCGATAGGATAGAATTGGTACTTGATGAGGGTTTTGAATTCTTCCCACCTAGTTACTTGATCACCTTCTAGTCTAAGTGTTTTTCTGTGGCTTTCCCTTGAGGTTAAAACATTTCTCTCTAATTTCAATCTATCAAATGAAATCTTCTTCCCTTTATCTATAGTGTGAACACTAAAATAAAATTCTAGTTGTTGCAACCAATGATTCATTTCTAATGCATTAATATCACCTTGGTATGGCTTTATGTCCACTTCCGCTTCCATCTTGAATAGGGATTGTGAAGGGTTAACGACACTCGAACTCGGTTGCTCTTTCTTGGATTCTTTCCGCGACTCCTTTCCTGAGTCTTCCCGATATTCCAATTTCCCCTCTGATCTGTTCCCTAATTTAGAGCCTCCATCATCTCTGAACGGTCCAAGCTTGCTTGATAGAGCCACCATGAGGAGGTTCATATTATGACTGATCTTAAATCTCAACCACTTAAATATCTCTTCAACTGGATCTTGGGGGTTATTATGAAGAGACTAGTCCACCATTGCTAGGGTTTCTACAACTTATATTTAAGTTGATTCCTAGATCCTGCAACTTCCCACAAATACCCAAAAAAAACATGCTCTAATACCAATGAATAGTTCATCACAACATATCTAATAAAATACTAAAAATGTTTACTATTAAGGTTATTTTTTCTTATCTCCATAATATTTAGTTACTGATTTTATTTTTATGCATGAAATAGATAAAATGAAGAAAATAGAGAACATTAAAATACAATCACACCATCCACAAAGAAACACAAGATATGACCTAGGAAACCCAATACATGAGAAAACCTAGTTAGAAGTTGAGGTTGTTTTGCTCTCTCTTTTCTCTAGTATAGAAAATGATGCAAGTACAGAGAAAGATGCACTCTCTGTGGAGTTTCCTTTGACCTGTGGCCAGTATGGCTTCTACAAAATCTCGCATTCTCTATTATTCTCATAGTGTTTTGTTTAGCTTTGGAACAAGATACAATGCAAAAGAACGGAACCCCTTCTCCACCTAGTTGACTGGTATTTAGCATAGCCCGATAGCCATCTAGGGGTAGGTTTTGACTTCCTCAACCCTTAATTGTGGTAGGGTTTTGGACCTTCTAGAACCTTCTTGAAATTACACACGTGGCTAGCCCCATATGTGTGAGTAACAGGGTTAATATATCGATGTGTAGAATAGCGTAATGGGATCATAGCTATTTCGAGAAAGTTTTAACCCCAAAAAAATGTTGTTTGAGGCCTCAAAATGGCTCTAGAAGGTTTTGAACATCAATTTTCCCAACTAGGACCTGCCACTAAAATGGTCGCCCTGCAAATTGATTCCTCCAATTTTTTCCACTCTAAAAGGATCGAGATAAATGAAAAACAATATAATGATCCAATCTGGATCACTAAGCATGATTGTTGTTTCCCGAAATTGTCTTGGATATCGATACTGGAATTAATATGC
>ML794924.1:0-23638 GCA_009831015.1 Picea engelmannii
AGAGAGAAATTATTCATATTGATCAACATAAATAATAAACCTCCAATCAGTCTCAAATGTGAACAAGTACTGGGTGCTGAGAGTACAACGTCAAACGGAAGAATCAGAAAGAGCAGCTGCTGACTTTATTGATATTGGTATTTCCTAAATAGTCTTCAATTACAACAAAGTTTGTTTTTCACATAACCTGGGTTACAGGTCATGGTTTATCAGCATCGGAATATTGAATGTTGTTGCTGGTGGAAAATTTTGGTATGGATCTGCACGTAGGAAACATACAAAATATATGTTATAGATAAATAAAACACAGTTTATACATTCTAGGTTGGGATATACACAGTTGTACATTAATTATATATATCAACTTATTAATTATATATATCAACTTATACACAGCGTACTATTTAGAAAAGAGAAAAAACACAAAATACTTGGGCTGGGAGAGGCATTGCACAGCATTTTCCTGCAATTCATTAGAGCAAATAGCAGCAGGACGATGAGTAGAAATGCAGGGTGTAGTAGCTATTGGCGTTGGTGTAGTAAATGTAACTGATCTTCTTCTAATAGAAATTGCAGGGTGGCCCATGAATAGAGCTATCTGAGCCAACGCTATTATGAGGACGAGCGTCTTCATCTGCTTCAGACTCAGTTGCTTTATATTCCGCGCCATGGCCTGCAACTGCTTGGATGGAATGGTGATATTGATGGAGGATTTGGCCGAATGAAGTAATTTATAGAGACGAACGAATGTGATTGTATTGTTAAATTATTGTCAGAGAAGAGAAGGACGGCCCGCTTACCTCCCACTTACTTGTGCAGTCACGATATGCATGATGCGTTGTTAGAAGTGATATTTTCGAAGCCCATGCATCTGCGCTGATCGCTTAAAAACAAAGCCCACACAATTTTTTTATTTCGATATGGCAAAGATAAAACAACAATGAACATAAATTATTTTTTGTTTACATATGATGAAGGTAAAAAACCAAGTTACACAAATGTGTGTAAGTTTTGTTTAGATATGATAGAGGTAAAAAGCTAAAGCCATATGTCTTTTCACTTATATTTTTTCTTTATAGGAAGGTTTAAGAGAAAACAGGTTAGAACATTTATTTTTCAATGTTAGAGAATATTTATTTTTCAATGTTAATTTTTTAATTAAAGAAGTTGGGAAAAAAATTCAAATTATCCAACTCTTTAACCAATCAAATTCATCATCCCTTACAAGTTGATAACAATAAATTGCCTTTGTAAATATGGTTAGGCTCGAAAGTGTAATAAGTATACCTTGTTTTTAATATCTAAAAGTATAATAGATCTACCTTCAATATGGTTAGACAAGAGATCTACCTTTAAGATGGTTAGGTAAGGTGCAGTGGAAAGTGTAATAAGTGTCCCTTGTTTTTAAGATCTAAAAGTATAATAGATTTACCTTGAAGAGAACAGTGTAATGAGTTTTGAAGTGGAGCTTATAATAGATATACCTTGAAAAAGAACATTGTAATGAGTTTTAAAGTGGAGCTTATAATAGATCTACCTGGAAGAGAACAGTGTAATGAGTTTTGAAGTGGAGCATTAATATTATTGAGTAGTTTTTTCTTGGTCTTTTCAAATTAATTTTATTAATTTTATTATTTAGTACGTTTTATTTATTCTTGAAAAATTGTCAAAGTTAAGTTTTCTAAGAATCACTTCCTTAATTGGAAGAATATTTCAATTCCTGTATAGGAATATGAAGAACCAAGTTTTGAGCTTTTTTAAGTCTTTTAGTTCCTATATAGGAATGGAGTTAAGTGGAAATTTAATGCAGAAATGTTAAACTTTATAATAATAGAAAAAATGTTAAACCTAAAAAGTAAAAGGTTTTTTTTTTAAGTTTTTTTTATTTTCAAATGTTTCTGGAATAATGTTAATAAAGAATGAATTTTAAATATCTTTTTTTTATTTTCAAATACTCCTTGAATAATGTGAAAAATTAATGAATTTTAAATATCTAAAAAATGTATATGAATAATTTAAAATTTCAATTTTTAGTTTTTTCCTTAATTTGTATCCATAAAGAAGCATGTGTTATCTGTATGTAAAATGTTTAAGAATAAGTTAAATGTATGACAAACAAATTGTATTAATTTAGTTTAGTTTATATATATAAATTCAATGGAGCTTGATAGCTAATGACATTTTGATCCTTTTACAATTTGGTCATGTTGGAATTTGAGGATTGAAATTATGTTAAAATCGTTGATACACTAATCAAAATTGTTGATTTTGATTGTATAAATTAGTTCAACGACCTTGAAAACTCCTTCAGCATTTAAATTATGCAATATTTGCACTTTGTATTTACAATTGTTTCATCGAAAGAAAAAAAATAAAAAATGAATTCCTATAACAAACCTCTGGTTTGACCTATTTTCAAAATTTGTATAAAAAAGCATCAAATTGTTGACTATTTATCCTACTCCCATAAATCAAACTACTTAAGTTGATTAATGACATGACATCCCAATACCTCTTTATTTCACGTTCCCTCTATATTCTTGTCACTAACAATTATTATATCAAATGGCATTTCTATGTCTCTTTATGTCATTTTTCTTTCTCCCAAGTTATTATAGATGACATCGAAAGTATTATATAAAATTGATAGATTTTCTAGATGATTTTCAAGTTGTAATCCATGTGAGCATATTATCCACCTTGAATATCATCATCATGAGAGTTAATTGGATAGAAATTAAGGCATACATGAATGACACTTTTCTTTATTATAGATTGTTAAGGCTCTATATCGTGATAGTAATTGATATGGACCTTGCAAAAATATATATATATATATATATATATATATATATATATATATATAACATCAAATTATGTAAGTCATGGCATTGTAGGTAAGTTTCCTTTAATGTTAAAAAAACTTAAGAACCCAATTTGATATATGACATCACATGATTCTACATAACGCTTTGATCAGTAAAGTGTACTTTTTAAGGTAAACATGAATCTCATCACGTGTGTGGCCAATGATTCACCAAGAACATTGTTTAGATTCTCTTATATCTCATTAATTATAATAGATATAATATTAATAGTTTTTTTGGTTTACCATAATGATTCAGGAAGCTTGGGAAATGATGTCTTGAATTATAATGCTAAGCATAAAATATTTGAACTTCTCAAAGTTAGTGTCATGATACTTAAAAAGATGCTTGGAATACCTAAACTTAGTTTCATTATAATGTTAAGCACAAATTGTTTTATCTTGTCAAACTTTGTGTTATTGTTGGTTATGGAGTGTGATTATCTTCCTAATTCAAAGGTTGTGTTTCATCTGTGTTTGGATCCCAATCCCTAGTGGGTTTTTTTGTTATATTATTTCCATGTTTAACCCAATGTGTTGTTACATTATGACAACTAGGGCGAGGGGATCACAAGAGGGACAATAACCCCCCTATCTAGGTTTCAGGGGCAAAGCCCTTTAGAAAAACATTTTGGGGTGGATTTTGCATCTGTTTTGGGCAGTTTTGGCACACGATTTTCCATCCTATGGTTTTCTAATTTTGATTAAGGAATTAAGGTTGTAATATAATCCATGTCAATGAATTAGAGCTTTTGGATGTTGTGGGATCCTATATATTATATTTTAATTTCATATTCAATTTGGATAGTTCATTATTAGGTCATAGATCTGACGGTAGAGGTTATGTTGTCACTTTTTTTCCATAGAAGGTTGTCAACCCTTGTTTTTAAAGAGGGCATTGTATTGTGGATGTGTATGGTGAGGTATTGTAGTCTGTCTAAGAGAGGAGACTATGGTATAATGAAATGGAGGTTGTAGCAGATGTGTTGCAAGTGTTATCCCTTCATGTTTCTAGATGGAATAAAGGAAGGAGTGGTTGTTTCTATGTGGAAATATCCCATATCAGGTAAACGTATATTGGTGTCTCTCTTGTATTGTGTTTTTTTGTGTTCTATTTATGCATTCATTTTGATTTGTTTTATTATTATTGCTCAGTGATCCTATTCCTAGCAACCAGTATCAGAGCCAAAGGTTTATTTGGTTGATAAACTCACAAGAAAGGAGGGTTCACGGTTCGAGTGGGAGCAATGGAGGAAGAAGGAAAGTTTAGGGTCGAGAATTCTAACGGCCAAAACTACTAACTATGAAAGATGCAAATGGAGGATTATCTATATCAAAAGAATCGTGTCTTACCATTGGGTAGATTAGTAAAGAATTTGGTGAGTATGAAGGATGAAGAATAGGAAGATATTGACAAAAAGGAGCTAGGAACAATAAAGTTATGCCAGACATCATCGATGGTTTTCAACATTTCAAAAGAAAATACAACAAAATATATAATGAAGGCATTATCTAAACTATGTGAAAAACCATCAACCTCCAACAAGGAATTTCTTATTAATAGTTTATTTAATATGAAGATGTCAGAAGGTGGGTTTGTTGTAGATCATTTAAATGAGTTTAACATGGTTACCAGTTAGTTAAGTTCTATAGGAGTAAACTTTCATGATGAGGTTAGGGCTCTTTTGATTTTGTTCTCATTGCCAGAAAACTAGAATGGCTTGGCCATGGTTGTGACTAATTATGTCCCTTGTTCGAACACTTTAAAGTTTGATGATGTTGTTGGTCTTATCCTTAGTGAGGAAATGTGATGGAAAATAATAGGTGAGACATTAGGTGATGCTTTACTGTGGAGAATAGGGGATGACAAAGGGAGAGAGGAAAGATTGCATGCAGGATATTCCTTACATTTTTTGGCAGAAGCTATGGATATTATTGTTTACTTAATAAATAGAGGGCCTTAAGTTCCTTGGATGGTGGAATTCCATAGGAGGCATGGACAAGTAAAAAGTTAAACTACTCATTTCTGAAGACTTTCAGTTGTGAAGAATTTGTCCATATTGATAGAGAAAATAGAACAAAACTTGAGAAAAAATCCAAGAAGTGTACTTTTATTGGATATGGAGTTTATGATGTTGGTTATACCTTATGGGATAATCAAAATCACAAAATCATTAGGAGTAGAGATGTGGTATTCAATGAGAAATTCATGTACGATCAGTTGTAGGGAAAGAAATGGGAAAAGGAAAACACAAAATACACATGTAAAAATATCAGTTACAAGGAAAGAAACAGGAAAAGGAAAACATAGAATACATAGTGCTTAATGAAATCACAAAAATCAAATTCCAAAGGTGTCAGAAAATTAAAGTGTTCAAAAACAATAGAAATTACCTCAAACTCCTACAAGTGTTGTTAGAATATCTATTGGGTTAAGTGGACCCCTTGAACGATACTTTCCTTCAATGTATTATTTATTGTTGATTGATTCTGGTAAACTAGAAAGATATGAAGAAGCAATGCAAGTAGAAACCAAAAATAAGTGGGAGCAAGGCATTAAGAGGAGATGGACTCTTTGTTACATAACCAGACCTGGGACTTGGTTCAGTTTCCTGCAGCTAAAAGATCATTGTAGAATAAATGGGTTTACAAGTTGAAGGAAGAAGATGGAGGCAAGACGAGATACAAGGACAAACTTGTTGTAAAGAGGTTTGCATAGAAGAAAGGTATAGATTTTGATGAAATAATTTCTCCTATTGTTAAAATGACTTCAAATAGAACTATTTTAAGTTGGTAGTAGATTATTTTCATCTTGAACAATTAGATGTAAAGACATATTTTCTCCATGGGGATTTGGAGAAGCATATTTATATACAGCAACCACAGGGGTATGAGGTCAAAGGGAAGGAGAAATTAGCATGTAGGTTGAAGAAGAGTTTGTATGTCATGAAGCAGGCTCCAAGGCGGTGGTATTTGAAATTTGATAGGTTTATGACAAAGCAAGGTTATAATAGATGTCATTCTAACCATTGTGTTATTTTTAAGAGACTAAATAATGGAAGCTATATTATCTTGTTATTGTAAGTAGACAACATGTTTATTGCAGGGTCTAACATGTAGGATACAAATGTTCTCAAAAGAAAATTATCTAATTTATTTGCGTAGAAGGATTTGGATGCTGCAAAAAAAATACTTGGTATGAGAATAAAACGAGACAAGAAAAATCACAAATTAACATTGTTTCGGGGTGAATACATAGAGAAGGTGTTGGAAAGATTTAAAATGCAAGATGAAAAACCAGTTAGTACACATTTGAATAGCCATTTCAAACTGACTAAGCAGATGTGTCCCAAGACACATGAGAAAATAGACTACATTTCCAAGGTTCCATACTCATCGGTAGTTGGCATCTTGGTGTATGTGATGGTGTGCACAAGGCCATATATTGCACATGCAGTGGGAGTTGTTAGAAGGTATATGAAACATACAGGTAAAGAAAATTAGAAGGAAATGAAGTGGATTCTCAGGTATTTGAGAGGTACTACTACTCAAACATTATGTTTTGGAGGTTCAAACATTGTTCTACAAGGATATGTTGATTCAAATATGGTAGGTGATATAGATAGCAAGAGGAGCACCACAGGGTATGTTTTTACTGTAGATGGAACAGCAGTAAGTTGGATTTTGAAATTGAAAAATATTGTTGCACTTTTAACAATAGAAGTAGAGTATGTTTTTTCTACAAAGGTTGGTAAAGAGATGATTCGGCTACAGAGGATTATGGAGGAATCAGGAAAGAAGTAGGAGAATAGTAGGTTATATCATGAAATCCAGAGTGTCATTCATCTTGCATAGAACTCAACCTTCCATTTTAGGACTAAATATATACATCTCATTTACCATTTCATATGAACATTTTTGGAATATGGACGGTTGAAGTTGGAAAAGATACACGCTATCCAAAATTCTGCAAATATGTTAACGAAGACAATAAATAGGGAGAAAATGGGTTCCTACTCAATTTTAGTCGGCCTTTAAGCATGATGGTTAAGATGAGAAACTTGTGAGGTCCAAATTTGGAGCATAGAACAAAAAGTGAAGTAACAGTGGAGTTGTTGTGATTAGTTTCCAAGTGGGATATTGTTGGTAGTGGAGAATGATTATCTTCCCGATTCATAGGTGTTGTTTCATACATATTTGGATCCTAGTATATGGTGTGTTTTTTATGTTATATTCCTTGATTGATTAACCTAACTCATTATTATGTTGTGTTGGGCATGATTGGGGGGGCATAGAGGGGTGAAGACCCCAAGAAAAAAATTTGGGGTAGTTTTTTGCATGGGCGGTTTTTGGCACACGATTTTCAGGTCAATGGATTAGGGATTTTGGATGTTGCAGGATCTTATATATTATATTGTAATTTCATAGTCAATATGGACCATTCATAATTAGGTCACAGGTCTTACGGTAGAGGTTATGTTGGTACTTTTTTTCTCTAGAAGGAAACCCTTTTTTTAAAGAGGGCATTGTATTGTGTTTGTGTATGCTAAGAGAATGTAGTGTGTCTAAGAGAGGATACTATGAAAGAGTGAAGAGGAGGTTGCATAGGATGTGCTATAGGTGTTATCCCTTCATTTTTTCGGATGAAATAAAGGAAGAACTGGTTGTTTCTCTATAGACGTAGCCCATATCGGGTGAACAACATATATTGGTGTCTATCTTGTATTGTGTTCTTATGTGTTTTATTTCTGCATTCATTTTGATTTGTTTTATTATTATTTCCTTTTTATCTTATTCCTAATAGTTAAGATACTTAAAAAGATGCTTGACATACCTAAACTTAGTAACGTGAAACGTAAAAATATGTTAGGCATATTTGTAAAGGTGAACTATTTGCATGAGTGAGTTTAGCAAGACAATTCTTATGTCATGAAATAGGTTAGAAAGGCCTTGTCAAGGAAACCTTCTATATAGGAGAGGGAGGTTGGTAGTGGTCCACCCTTAGAAACCCCTCCTAATTTTCCATGTGGACCAATCCACATGACAGACAACACCCACTAGGTAGATGGTTTCATATGCAGAGGTATGTGAGGATTTCACTACACATTCAAATCTCTTTTTTATCACTTCCCTTTTCCATGTTTCTCAAACCTACTCATTTCCCCTAGCGTTTCTTATGGGTACCAAATCATGCTTGGTATCTCCACCCTAGTACCCTTCAATCATGGACCTAATATTTATCATAATAACTCTATTATTGGCACCTCCTCACATTTATGTCTCCCCATCCATGTGCTTAAACTTACATTCTATGAATAGTTCGTGAATATTTCCTCTATTCTGATCATTCTCCCTCATCTAAGTGCATTATTTTGTTTCCCTTATCATGGTGGTTAGCCATCCAATAAACCTATATAGTTGCAGAAGGAAATCACAAAGTATTCATTCCAGTGGGTGATGGTATGTGGATTGGAACAATGGAATGCAAGAAACTATCAACAATGTGGAGATAGGATTATTTATTCTCTGTTGCAATGATTGAACCAAAGGTGCATTGATACCATGTTCCAATAATTTATCCTTTGTAACCTATTATCCTTTTGTTTTTTGATGTTTTCTAATTTTTTTATATGGTTGTTGATGTAGGAAAAACATGGAGTATTTGGTCATGGAGCTGTGAAAAGTTTTTTTCTACTAGCGAAGGAAGAACTGATGGCAACATAAAAAAAAAATTCGAAGAATTTATTCCTACCAAAATTTTAAACCTCTCTTGTTTTTCAACATAATAGATATGTTTAGTCTTTGTTTTATAGATTCAAATGGTTTTTATGATTGGATTTTCTTGCATTTGGGTTTGGGTTTCCATGCATGTGAGTTTATTTTGTTTCTTAGTAGAAATGGAAATTTTCATTGTAACCTCATTGCCTTCACTAGTCATTGGTCCATAAGTGACAATCCATTGCTCCATCTATTTGACTTTATGAGGAATGTTGGTTCTTATCAGTCCCACAAAAATTTACTTTGGTTAATCAAGCATTTGACCCTCTAGCATGTATAGATAGAAGTATTTTGATTTTTACAAAGTATTGAAGTATATTTGATAATAAAAAAATCATAGGTGGCCAAGGCATGCTATCTATCTAGTGAAAAAAAAGAATCCCTACAAAGATTTGTGTTTCCCTACAATATGTCACATTCTCTTTGAGAATTTTTCCATGCCCAACACATGACATTACCAATCCCTCATCTATTGGAGATATACACAACAAACTCATTAATCTAATTATTATTTCATGTTTCATTGGTATTGGGCTTATGCCTTGTGCCTGATGCTTTCTTAGTAGAGAGGATGAATGAGAATGTACTTGCAATATTGGCAAGGATAAAGTGATATATAGTTCGATAATGGAATATATTACAATATGTCTTGTCCCAATATTGGGGATTATAATATAGCTAGCCCAAAGTTTTGGATTTCATGATTTCCTAATGAGAAAACAAATATGTTCGTTAATATCATAATTAATGATTGTGAGTGACCTATTTTGTTTAATTTTATAACAATTATGAGTGGCATATTAAAGTGTTGAATTTTAGAATAAATAGGAGTAGCATGTTTTTTTTTAATTTTAGAATAGTTGTGAATACTTTGCTATTTTGGATTAAAGGGATGTCCTAACTCTCCAAATCTTTGTCTTCTCTGAGAAAAATAGAATGGATTCCCCCTTGCTTAAGTGGAGATAGCACTCCCTCATTGAAATCAAACATCACTTGTATGGGGATAGTAGCATGTTTTTTGTTCATATATGTATAAGGAGTTGTTGCTTGGGTAATGTATATTATTTGGGTTGTTTTTTGGCTGTGTATAAGGAGTTGTTGTTTGGGTATGTATAATGAGTTTATGTTGAGTATGTATATGTTATTTGGGTACGTGTATGGAGTTGTGCTATAATAGTTTAGTATGGGAATAAGTGAGGGATGGGTAATCAGCATTGTGGGTAATGACGACACAACTCTATAATTATGTGGACCCATTTGGTTACAATCATGGATGTTGCATGTCTATCAAAAAATAGGTCTTGATTGATGTGTGTATCAAGAGGGTTGTTATTTTTTTGGCCCCTCTTCAATAAAATTTCCCCCCCCTTGAGACTTGGTATAATATAGTTCCAATTATTTGGTTGATACCTATTGATTTTTAAATTGACTACCCAGGGAGACTGAGATCAACTTTCCTTGTGTTTTATCATTTGGATAGAGTGTTCACAAGCATCGAGTAAGGATTCCAGGACAAAATATAACCAAGAGGATGTGATCTCTCTACATGAAGAAGAAACCCTCAATTGTATGTTGAAGAGAAGAATATAGTGATGAAATTAGATTATTACTCTTATTTCAATGGATTTCAGGGCCTATGTAATAATGTAAATCCAAATACAATATTTATATAAGGCTTTGAATGACTCCCAAAGGAAAAAAGAGTTTCCATTTTTATAATTATGAACATTCATCCTTCAAGTCCTTAGTAATTGCATAAAGTGGGTGATAAACACATTATACATGATTTCATGGAATTTGTTTAGCATCATATTGACCCTCATTTTGGATAGTGGGTACAACATGTGTTTTGGTCAAGATAGTTTTTCATCATCTTTTAAAATGGACAAAACTTATTGTTTTGGTTTATGGATTGAAAGCATCGATGCTTATAACCTCACAAATGGTGGGTTTTATATTTTTAAATATGCCCTTTACATGGGAGAAGAATTTTTTAAATTGCCTTGAACCTACTTGTTTACTCCACTTGCATTCATTGTAGGAATTGCTTTGAAGTTTGTCTGATACTATAATTGTAATTGTCTTTACATGTCACTGTGCATATAGATTATCATCATTAATGTGCATTTGATTGAAATTTGAATTTGATATGTGGATTAGATTGAAATGTGAATTACATGTTTGAGATACAGAAGACTAAATTTCCATTTAAATAAATAGTATCCAAGTAAAAGGCCTTGAATCAAAGAGGAAAGTAAGCTATATGAATAAATTAGGAAAACTATGTTGGATTACTGAGGGGGGGGGTGAATCAGTAATAAACCAATGTAATCTTTGTTCACCATAAAATGAAAGTGTTATATCAATGTAGCATTATCATCCAATAGTTGCAGAGTAAATAAACAATGAACAAATGAGAAATCGCACACATACATAGTACACCGGTGTTTTACGTGGAAACCCAAAGTGGGAGAAAACCACAGAATGCTTTTTCTTATATTTCTTTAAGAATTACATTCATTGGAAGCAACAACTTGCTTTGTTTTCCAGCTGCAACTAGAAGCAGGCTCTAACCCCCTAGTTTCTCAGGCTACAACCTGAGGGAATCTCCAACTCCCCAACTCTCTGGCTACAACCAGACGGACACTACTACCCCCTATGTTCTTCGGCTACAACCATCTGTCCTTGCCCCATCTAACTGCCCTAGTATATAAGTATAATGATGGAACCACTGTCACACTATCACTATGAGATATACTATTATAAACCTGTACCAATAAAATTGCACCAAACAACATATACCAATAACCTGAACCATGCATCAACTTGTACCTCAAACTGTAATCAACTTGTACCATAAACAAGTGCATCAACCATGCACCAACCTATACCAAACAAATTGTAATCAACATGTACCATAAAAAAGTGCATCAACCATGCACCAACTTGTACCTCAACTTGTATACCATGAATAAGTGCATCAACCATGCACCAAACCTATACGAATAACCTCTCACAACAACTTGTCCAAACAACCTATCACAAAAACATGTCTCATCAATATGATCAACCAAATCAGATCTACTCACCAAGATCAATCACCAAGACAAATCACAAAGATGTGCATCAACCAAGCATAACACAACAACTCATAATCATCACCAAGATCAATATGTGCTTCTAATAATATACCAATACAAGTATGCTACATCGTCCATAAACCATGCATCAACAATAATACTAACAAGTGCCTCCAACCATGTACCAAGTATGTACCAATCATGTATCAACTACTCATCAAATATGACTCATCAATATGTACCAACATCATCAACTATACACCTCATGTATGTGTCAACTCATCAACTACTTGTCTCAACCATGTACCCAACATGTACCTTAGAAAAAATCCCTCATCAATTTCATCATCCAAATATTATTTGTGAGTCTATAATAGACCTGGTGTATATGATCACATACTTGCAAACCTTCCTTAACTTTAACAACAAGAGACTAGCATTTTCATCAAACTTTACTTTAGTCTCACATGACTAGTTTTGGATTAGTCAACAACCCTAACTTGAAATAATCGTAACTATGTACATGCATTGAATAAATATCTGAAAATAGTACACAATGTTCTTCGGTGTGTTTTATACAATTCCTCCAAGTGTCACTACTTGGGACCTCTCAAAAAAGGAGTTATAGAAAAAATGGCATACATTGTTGAATTATGGCTTATTCTAGAGAGCGAACTTGTAGAGCGTGCATCGCACAGAATATTTGTTGTATGGATCTAAAATTTTTACCCAGAATACTATAAATTGTACTCTAACCAATACATTTGGTATTACTTAATTTGGATCTGTTATGAATAAGTTATGACGTTTTTACCTGAAACACTTGTTTTAGACTAGTTTCAGGACTAGCCACAAACCCTATTTTCCACGGAGTGTAACTCCAAAATTACAACAAACCACAAGTTAAAATTCATACCACGACTACTTGGATATGTTTCCTCAGTGGCCTCCCAATTTCACGGTCTGAATCATTCTAGAAAACAATCTATTGAGAAAATGGTGAGATGACCTGTAAATAACATACCTTAGAAAGTATCATCAAAATAATTTGTCCTCCCCTGAATTTTAGCCTTCTTTACTTCACCTTCCCTCTAAAATTTAACTTAGATATCCTTTGGTTACCTTAGTTACCTGTAGATATTCAATATGGTCAAGTGTTATTAAAATGAGAGAGCCTTGCCTCTTATGTATACTTTCATGTAGCTTCCTCAAGGGGTTACCTTTTAACCATCTTAACCCAATTTCCTTATTTTAGGGCTAACCCACTTATAACCACTTTCCATAGTTAGAAAGTTCTTCATTTACTTTATTATTTAAATAATCCTCCTTGACTTTGTCACTTCACTTTATTATTTAAATAATCCTCTTTGACTTTGTCACTTCACTTTATTATTTAAATAATCCTCTTTGACTTTGTCACTTCACTTTATTATTTAAATAATCCTCTTTGACTTTGTCACTTCACTTTATTATTTAAATAATCATCTTTGACTTTGTCACTTCACTTTATTATTTAAATAATCATCTTTGAATTTGTCACTTCACTTTATTATTTAAATAATCATTTTTTACTTTGTCACTCCACTTTATTATTTAAATAATTTCTTCTTTTCAAGCACTTTGACTTCTTTTTTGACCTTTTGGGGCTTCAAGCCAACATATGAGGGTCCTCCAAATTCGTAAGGCCATAACTCTCAAACTGTGAGGATTTATGTGACGTTCCACATACCACTAGAAATGGCATGACATGTACTATCCATCTAGAATAGTCTTACCTGCAAATATATCAAAACTTATACCATTATACATCAAACAAACTTGGGTCCATTACCCAAACTTTTGTGCTACCGAAATTCACTACCGGACTTTCTTCAAGGGTTGACATCAATATACAATATCACTCTCCAATGGTTGACATCAATGAAAACCAACAATCCATACCAACTATCCATCAACCTAAGCCAACTGTCTGACAATCTCCCCCTTTGGCATTGATGGCAACACCAATATTGATGGCAACACTTAGTCATGACAACATTGATGGAAACACTTAGTCATAATAGCATTCATGCTTATACTCCTCATCAATGTTTCTATATCTCCCCCTTTGACATCAATGGAAAAGGGTATCTCCCTTTGGGGTTGCTCCCCCTGAATGAACTCTCCTTGGGCTGCTCCCTCTGTCTACATGCCTCTGTGCTCTCTCTCCAAGCATTTATATCCTACATCTAATAAATATCTCCCCCTTTGTCATCAATGGAAAAGGTATCTTTCCATATGGGGTTGCTCCCCTTAACTGAACTGTCCTTGGGGATACTTCCCTTGACTGAACTCTTCCGAAAACTAATCTCCCGACCTGAATTGTCCTATTTATGGTGATTCCTCATGTACATATAATACATGTAAGATAATCATTTAAAAGCATTCATTTTGGAGTAGAAATTACTCCTAGTCTCTAGCGAAGATACTCAAAGGCTTCCCATGGAAGCGATTTTGTAAATATGTCTGCCACTTGTTCTTTTGTTCCCACATATTCAACTCTAATGTTCTTCTCTGCAACCTGTTCCCATAGAAAGTGATACTTGATAGGAATGTTCTTCGCCTTGGAGTGCATCACCATGTTATTTGAGATATTGATGGCGCTTGTATTATCACAGTAGATTGGAATGGGCTCATCATACTCAATCTGTATATATGTCAAAGTTTGTTTCATCCATAGAACCTATGTACAACATGATGTTGTTGCAATATACTCTGCCTTGGCTATAGATAAAGATATTGATGATTGTTTCTTTCTTATCTGTGATACTAAACACTCACCCAAGTAGAACGTTGCTCCACTGGTGCTTCGTCGGTCATCAATGCAATATGCCCAATCTGCATCTGTGTATGCAATAAGTGATAGATCCTTTCCTTTTGGATACCATAATCCAAACTCTTCTATTCATTTGAGATATCTAAAAATCCTCTTCATTGTTAATACATTTGATTTCTTTGGTGTTGCTTGAAATCGTGCCACTTGTCCAACTGCCTACATTACATCTGGTCTAGATGTTGTCACATATAGTAGGCTACCAATCATTGACCTGTATTCCTCTGATCTGTAGACTTTGAATCATCATCTTTTTTCAACTTGTAACTGGTTTGCATGAGAGTGATAACTGGTTTGCAGTCTTCCATTCTGAACCTCTTTAGCATTTCTCTGATATACTTGGTTTGAGAAATAAAAATTCCTTTGTTGCTTTGACTTATCTGAAGACCTGGAAAGAAGGATAGTTCTCCAAATTCAAATTCAGTATGCATGTCCTTTGCAAATTTATGGCTTAACCTATCATCAGTACTTCTAAAAATAATATCACCAACATAAACTTCAATTAATAAAACACTATCTTGAGTTACCTTGATGTAGAGGTTGTTGTATGCACTTCCTTTTCTAAACCCCTGCCTATTGTATATATTATCCAGTCTAGAGTACCATGCTCTTGTCCACTTTCATATATCTATCCAAACATGCTAGGTATTCTTACAAATCCATCTTTATCCATAGTGTCCAAGACTCTACTTACACAAATGTCCATAATGTTGAACCATTTATCATTATACTATCATGAAGTCTTGATTAATCTATCAAACTGTACTTCTGCTAACTGTCTACTCTGGATCTGTCTTCTCAAAATCTGCAAGTTTCTCAAAGGATGGTTCTTTGGTCTGTCACAACTATCGCATAGACTCCCCTTGTCCAATATCCATATTACCTGGGAATCTCTAAGTTGGATGGCTCGGAACAATTCCTACTCTAATGTGTATTCATCATCATATTAATTAGTAGATTCATCATCTCTCTGAGCTCTGAATTCTTTCTTTCTATATATGGATTCATCTTTCACTGCAATACCTGAAAGTACAATCTCTTGAACTTGTTCCTTATTTACTTGTCCTTCTTTTCTTTCATTTATTTTCCAAACCTTTATATATCTGACATCCTTCTTTTTCTCTATAGATTTTTCTTCATCTCATTTTATTGTCAATCTTGCGATCTCTGGGACCTGGTCTTTGTTTACTTGTTCTTCCTGCTTTCTTATCCATACTTTCTTATATCTGATATCAGTGTTCTCTTTCATGGAAGTATCGATCATGCTTCTACAATCACAAGCTAAGTGTCCATAGTTATGACATTTGTAATATTCAATGTTACGTGGGGACACATAGGCATTTCTTGCTTGAACATTTCTTTTATAATCCTTGCAATATACAACCTTATGTCCAAAGTTAGTACAATAAAAACAATGACCATAAAATAAATTTGCATACCTGGGAGTGAATGATCTTCTTTGTGGTGTATTCCTTCTGAATTTTTGCCTTGATTGATCATGATCATGATTGAAGCTTCTTTGTGATTTGAACATGGATGGTCTTCTTGAAGATGTATCTTTATTAGTTTTCTTAGATTATGGTTGACCATGATTCCTTCATTTGAGTAATTTTGCATAACTCTTTATGTTTTCTTCATTCTTCTTTTCTAGCAACGTAGAGTGCTTCTCTTCATTCTCTACAACTGGTGTGGATGTTTATGTCTCTTCAACGTTCTTGTTGAGCTTGACGATTTTGACTCTTAGTGTGACAACTTCTTCTTCAAGATTCTCAACCTCTTATTCTTTCTTCATTATCTGAGACTTCATGACCTCTTATTTTCTCTTTGCTTTTTCAAGTTGGATTTTCAATGTAATTATCTCTTCTTCCAGTCTTCTCTCTTCTTGACAAAACTCTTCCTCAAGTTGGTTTAATTCATTGCCATTGGTTCTTTCCTTGAGATGATACATCAGTATGTTTTCTCTCTTTTCTTCTTCTTCTTTTTGTGTTGCTATGTTGTCTTATAAACATTTATTTTGATATTATAGAGTTTCTTCAATTCTTCTGGCCTTTTCTAGTTGACCTCTTAAATTCTTGATGACATGTTGATCTTTTTCGGAACCTTAAACACTTTCCTTTTGCTTCATCAATTCTTTCTTGGATGACTTGTTTTATTCTCTTTCTTTCTTTATATATTCAATTGCACTGATCAATTTTTCTCTGTAATCAACTTCTTCTTCTTCATACTCTTCCTCTTCTGAATCTGCATCTTCTTTGGAATTTTCTGAATCTGCGATGGGTGAAGAATATATGTAATGTAACTTATCCCAAAGTTCTTTGGCTGATGAACATTTACCAGCCTTCTCTCTTACCGGATTAGGTAATAATTTCCAGATGAAATCCATTACTATTTTGTTATTCTTATTCAATTCCTTCTTGGTTGTAGTCTTTTCCCTTTTTGAACTATCATATCATGTAACAACTGATAGTCAAATATAATTTCCTTGTGCCTGTAAAAATACTATTGTCCTTCTACTACACATCTCATACTTAAAACCATTATGATCATTACACATTGGTACTGCATTCTCGAAATAATACATGATCTCATTCTAGTGGTTAAATTGTTTCCTGAAGGAACCTTCTCTGAAACCAAATGTTGGATTACTGAGAGGTGGGGTGAATCAGTAATAGAGCAATGTAATCCTTTTTCACCATAAAATGCAAGTGTTATATCAATGTATCATTATCATCCAATAGTTGGAGAGTAAATAAAAAATGAACAAATGAGAAATCACACACATACATAGTACACGAGTGTTTTACGTGGAAACCCAAAGTAGGAGAAAACCACAGAACACTTTTTATTATATGTCTTTAAGAATTACATTCATTTGAAGCACCAAATTCCTTTGTTTTCTAGCTGCAACTGGAAGGAGGCTCCAACCCCCTAGTTTCTCAAGCTACAACCTGAGGGAAGCTCCAACTCCCCAATTTGTTGGCTACAACCAAAATGAGGCTACAACCCCCTATGTTCTTAGAATACAACTGGAAGGTGGCTACAACCACTTGTCCTTGCCTCGTCCAAACACCCTGGTATACAAGTAGAATGATGGAATCACTGTCACACTATCACTATGAGATATATTGTTGTAAACCTGTACCAATCAACCTGCACCAAACAACCTGTACTAATAAATTCAACCATGCATCAACCTGTACTTCAACCTGTAATCAACTTGTATCATAAACAAGTGCATCAACCATGCACCAACCTATACCAAACAACCTGTAATCAACATGTACCATAAACAAGTGCATCAACCATGCACCATCCTTTACCTCAACCTGTACCATGAATAAGTGCATCAGCCATGCACCAAACCTATACGAATAACCTGTCACAACAACCTATCCAAAAAACCTATCACAACAACCTATATCATCAATCTTATCAACCAAATAATATCTACTCACCAATATCAATCACCAAGACAACTCTCAAAGATGTGCATTAACTAAGCATAACACAAAAACTCATAATCATCACCAAGATCAATATGTGCTTCTAATAATATGCCAATACAAGTATGCTACATCATCCATAAACCATGTGTCATCAATACTACTAACAAGTGCCTCCAACCATGTACCAAGCATGTAACAATAATGTATCAACTACTCATCAAATATGACTCATCAAGATGTACCAACATCATCAACTATACACCTCATGTATGTGTCAACTCATCAACTACTTGTATCAACCATGTACCCAACATGTACCTCAGCCAAAAGCCCTCATCAATTTCATAATCCAAATCTGATTTGTAACTCTGTAATAGACCTAGTGTATATGATCACATACCTACAAACCTTCCTTAACTTTAACAACAAGAGACTAGCATTTTCATCAAACTTTACTTTAGTCTCACATGACTAGTTTTGGATTAGTCAACAACCTTAACTTGAAATAATTATAACTATGTGCCTGTAACGAATAAAGATATGAAAATAGTACACAATCTTATTCAGTGTGTTTTATGCAATTCCTCCAGGTTTCACTACTTGGAACCTCTCAGAAAAGGAGTTATAGCAAAAATGGCATACTTTGTTGAATTTTGGCTTATTCTAGAGAGCGAACTTGTAGAGCATGCCCCGCACGGAATATTTGTTGTATGGATATGAAAATTTTACATAGAATACTAAAGACTGTATTATAACCAACACATTTGGTCTTACTGAATTTGGATCTGTTATGAAGAAGTTATGATTTTTTTACCCGAAACACTTGTTTTAGACTAGTTTCAGGACTAGCCACAAACCCTATTTTCCACGGAGTGTAACTCCAAAAATAAAAAGACCCACAAGATTTAATTCATAGCACATCTAATTGGATATGTTTCCTCAATTTCCTCCCAATTTCACGGTCTGAATCATTCTATAAAAAAAATTATTGCGAAAATGGTGAGATGGCCTGTAAATAACATACCTTAGAAAGCATCTTCAAAAGAACTTGTCCTCCCTTGAATTTCTGTCTTTTTTACTTCACCTTCCCTCTGAAATTTGACTTAGATATCCTTTGGTTACCTCAGTCACCTATAGATATTCAATATTTTCAAGTGTGATTAAAATGAGAGAGTCTTGCCTCTTATTTATACTTTCATGTAGCTTCTTTAAGGGGTTATCGTTTAACCATCTTAACCTAATTTCTTTATTTTAGGGCTAACCCACTTCTAACCACTTTCCATAATTAGAAAGTTATCCATTTACTTTATTATTTAAATAATCATCCTTGACTTTGTCACTTCACTTTATTATTTAAATAATCCTCTTTGACTTTGTTACTTCACTTTATTATTTAAATAATCCTCTTTGACTTTGTCACTTCACTTTATTGTTTAAATAATCCTCTTTTACTTTGTCACTTCACTTTATTGTTTAAATAATATTTTTTGACTTTGTCACTTCAATTTATTATTTAAATGATTTCTTCTTTGCAAGAACTTTGACTTGTTTGACCTTTTGGGGCTTCAAGCCAACATATGAGGGTCCTCCAAATTCGTAAGGCCATAACTCTCAAACCGTGAGGAGTCATGTGGCGTTCCACATACCACCAGAAACAGAATGACATGTACTATCCATATAGAATAGTATTACCTACAAATATATCAAGACACATATCATTATACATCAAACAAACTTGGGTCCATTACCCAAACCTTTGTGCTACTGGAATTCGCTACCGGACTTTCTCCAAGGGTTGACATCAATCACTAAGGGTTGACATCAATCTACAATATCACTCTCCAATGGTTGAAATCAATGACAACCAACAATCCATACCAATTGTCCATCAACCTAAGCCAATTTTCCGACAAACTCCCTCATAAATTGGGCGGAGTGTAAAACTCGAAGAGATAAGATTCTAAATAAGAAAATGAGTAAACTATATATATTGAAAAAGAAAATTACAATGATAGGAGCCCATTATATAATGGCCCCTATGACTTTTATGGAGAGTCATGACCTTTGGTCATGACTTTTAGTTTATTGTTTAAATTATAATTTATTATTTATTTTGTATTTATTATCTTATTTATTATTATTTTATATATAGCATTGCCCTTCCCTTAAAAAAATTGTTTTTCCTCAAAGCAATGGTAATGAAGGGTGTAACCGGAAAAAGTGCTCTGACTCCCATGCAGCGTCTTATTCTGGTAGATTTTTCCATTTAATCATATATTCCTTGAATACTTGAGAACGTAATCTCTTTTCCTGGGTGCCGATAATGGCTTTGGGCTCTAAAATGATTCTTCCTTCCTCATCCAACATAGGAAATATATTTTGTGCCTTTTGTTGTTTCCTCAAGACTCTCTTTAGAAATGATACATGAAAGATGTTGTGGATACGAATTTTATCTAGTAAATCCAACGGATAAGCTACATGACTGATTTTTCTATTTACTTGATATGGTCCATAAAATTTTGGAGCCAATTTATTCTTCCCATGTTGTTTAGGGGATAATTGTTTGTAAGGTTGAAGTCTCATAAATACCCAGTCTCCTACTTCAAACTGTCTTTCTGTTCGATTTTGGTCAGCTTGTCACTTCATTTGGTTCCTTGCAACTGTTAAGTTTTCTTTGAGTAACTGAAGGATTTTCTAACTTTCGTCTAAATGGTATTTTATTGATGCAACTTTTATGTGGATGGTGTCCAACTCCTTCCATGATGGAGGTATGTAACCATAAATATCTTGGAAAGTTATCATTTTAGTTGATGTGTGATAAGTGGAATTATACTACCACTCAGCAAGGTGCAACCATTGAAACCATTTATTTTGTTTGTCGAAAATAAAATAACAAAGATATGTTTCTAAAAATTTATTGACGACTTATGTTTGACCGTCTATTTGAGGGTGGTAAGTTGAGCTCATATTGAGAGAGGTTCTGATTTGTTTGCAAAATTCTCTCCAAAAATTCCCTTTAAATTTGGCATCTCTATTGCTGACAACAACCTTAGGGAACATATTTTAGCCAATTTTTTTTGTTTAATATGTTTTCCTTACTCCAATAAAGTGTGCATACTTAGTTAGTCTGTATACTACTACTACTAATATTGTATATTTTTCGTCGGATATGGGTAGTCCTTTAATGAAATTCATTAAAAAAAATTCCCATTTTTGGTTGGGAATGTTGACACATTTTCATTCTTGTTTCTTTCATATAGATCACATCCTGCTACTTATTTTCAAATATTTTCACTCATCCCTTCCCAAAAAAATGATCTTCGTGCATTATAGGATGTTTTGAAAAATCCTACATGACCTGCAACTGGGCAATCATGAGATTATTGAAGAACCTTGAATTTAAATCTTGAGTTGGTATTTAAGTAGATTCTCCCTTTATACCATAAGATGTCATTTTTCCATTCGAACTTAGGATATTGATTTAAATTGTTGATTATAGATCAAGTCTCCAAGATTTTTGCATACTCAGTTCTGATTTCATCCAACCATTCTGAAATGGCTATTGATATTGCAAAAAATTCTTTTTCTTCATCTTTTCGTGATAGGGAATCAGCCATGATGTTGTATTTTCCTCTTTTATGTAGAATTTCCATATCAAACGTGGCAATTTTCTCTATCCACTTTTTTTGTTTGGTTGACAAAGTTTTTTGTTGTAACAAGTATTGGAGATTGTTATGATCTGTGCATATCAAGAACTTACTTCCCAATAGATATTGGAGTCATTTTGTTAATGCATGCATGATGGAAAGCATTTTCTTGTTGTAAGTGGATTGTAATAATTCTTTCTAATTTAATTTCCTTCTCTCAAAATCTATTGGGTGCCCATCTTGCATCAATATTACTCCAATTCAAAAACCTGACACATCACATTCAATGATGAAATGTTTGGAGAAGTTAGGTGTTGATAATACTGGGGTTGTGGACATAATGTTTTTTAAGTTTTCAAAACATTTTTGTGCTTCCAAATTCCATTGGAAAGAGTTTTTCTTAAGGAGATTTGTTAGAGGGGTAGTTAAATGAGCATAATTCTTGACGAATCTTCGATAGTATCCTGCCAATCCTAGAAATCCTCTTAACTTGGATATGTTTTTGGGTTTAGGCCATTTTGTGATTGCCCTAATTTTCTTGGGGTCTACCTTGACTCCTTTTTTGGACATGATGTGACCAAGGTACTCTACTTCCTCCTTGCCAAATGTACATTTTGACATTTTGGCATAGAATTGATTTTCCTCTAGAAGAGATAACACTTGTCCCAAATGTTTCATATGCTCTGCCCATGTTTTATTGTACACTAAGATATCATCGAAGAAAACTAAGACATGTTTCTATAAGTATGGGTGAAATAATTCATTCATTGTTGCTTGGAAAGTGGTGGGGGAATTAGTTAGCCCAAAGGGCATCACCTTGAATTCGTAGTGTCCTTCGTGTGTCTGGAAGGCAGTCTTGGCTACATATTCTAGTCTAACTCTAATATGATAGTACTTGGATCTTAAATCAAGTTTTGAAAAATATCTTGCTCTGTGAAGTTCATCCAACATTTCATCAATAAATGGGATGGGGAATTTATTTTTAATTGTTATTTTGTTTATCCCTTGGTAATTTATGCATAATCTGAAAGAACCATGTTTCTTTCGAACTAACATTATTGGAGTTGCATATGGACTTCTGATTTTCACGATGACACCACATTTTAATAGGTCTTGGACTGATCTTTCTATTTATGTTTGTGGTGATTAGTGTATCTATATGGTCTAACCTTGATTGGGCTTGATCTTGGTTTAAATTCAATTATATGTTCAATTCTTCTTTGAGGTAGTATCTCCATGGGAAGGTATTGAAATACCTTCTTATGTTTTTGAATTAGATCTTGGATGTCTGATGTTCTGGAGTCATCATGTTCTGATTATTGTATTTCTATGTTGTGGCATTAGATGAAGTATGTGTTTTCTCCTTTTCAGATCATTTTTTCCATTTGTTGTGATGACACAACCTGTGTTTGTGGAGGTTTAAAACCAACTAATTTATAACTTTTCCCTTGTCATTTGAATTGGATGAAATGTTCCTAGTGATTGAATGAGTATGTGCCCAAGGTTTGTAACCATTGGACTCCTAAAACCACATCTACTCCTCCCAGAGGGACGATGTAGAGTTTTGATTCCAAATTGAAATATTGGATTTGGAGTTTCACCTTATGGAATTTCCTGACATTTCCAATTTTTTTGTCGTTTGCGACCATTACTTTCATGTATGGGACTAGATATACAAATAATTTGATTTTCCTTACAATATTGATATCGAAGAAATTATGGGTACTTCCAGTGTCGATTAGTATGGTGACATTTGTTAAGGTTTAGGCTATTATTAGAGTTCTTTGCATTTCACCAAATAACAATACCATAAGATAGGATCATTGAGAAATACGCAATCACAAGAGACACATCATTTATCCTTGGAAACCCTCATGGGGTAGAAAACCCAGCAAAACTTCCTTATTATAGATAGCCAATACATTGCCAAGAGATAACTCAAACAAATA
>ML794924.1:23739-51761 GCA_009831015.1 Picea engelmannii
GTGTCTAAGTGAGGCACTAGCCTCCTTATTTATACAATTTTGGCACATGTGGAAGTGTCTCTTCACTGGCAGGGCCGACTTCTTCTTCTGGGTGGTTATAACCACCTTTAATATATTTTGGGGCCTCTTTAATATATTATGGGGTCGACTTCTTATTCTTCCTATTAAAATTATGTTTTGACCAATCCGCAAAAGGGGATTTGGTCTTTTACAATAGCCGACATGATTAATCCACAATAGGGGATTGATCTAATGAATAATACCACAATAATAATTAGAATACACTTTGCAGTTACATTATTTCAACACTCTCCCTTAACAAGAATGGTATTCTACAACAACATCAAGTGAGAGAGAGGACAGCATCAGGGAACACTGACTGTCGTATTTATAAATCATCGAAAGTTTTTCTCATCGGTAGCATCATCATTCTCAGTGGAATTAAATCATCATCTACATCAACATGGATTATTATAAAACTAATACATCATCATCATAGCACGAGGTTGGTCTCATCATCATAGCACGAGGCTAGCTCATCATCATAGCACGAGGTTGGCACACTACACAACAATTAAGCTGGAGTCACAACACTAGACTCTGGTTGTCACATAGGATCGTGGTTGCTTCCATCTCTAGGTCGAATAGACCAGTCAATAACATACAAAGCCATATATCTTCGCAGCTGGCAGAACACGCAACAATGTATTCTACTTCCTCTATACTGAGATCAATGCTGGATTGCTTCCTACTCTTCCATGAGATCATGGATGATCCCAAACTGAAACAGCATCCTAAAGTGATATTCCTGTCAGAGACACTTCCAGCCCAATCTGAATCAGTGTACCCACTCAGTGTGAAATCATGATCTCCATCATAGCTAAGACCACAATCTAATGTACCCTTAAGGTACCTCATCACATGTTTTGCAGCAACTAGGTGACCATGCTTGGGTTCTACCAAAAATGGACTCAAGGTGTTCATGGAAAAATAGATATATGGTCTAGTGTTCATCAGGTACATCAGCGATCCAATTATCTTTCTATATAGTGTGGCATCAATCAATTATGACGAAGTGTTGACCAACATCTTCAGCTTCATTTCCATGGGTGTATTCATGGACTTGCACTCCAACATGTCAAATCTCTTCAGTATTTCAACAGCATACTTCCCTTGGTTAAGGAAGATCCTCTCTAGACTCTGCCATACCTCAAGACCTAAAAAATAATGCACTGGGCCAAGGTCTTTCATCTCAAATTATGAATCAAGCTTCTTCTTACATTCGGTGATGAGATTTTCTTCTCCAGTTAAGAATAAGTCATCCACATACAAAAAAAATATTACCGGCTCATCGTTCATAACCTTGAAGTAGAGGTTAGAATATGCTTTACTCTTGGTAAAGCCTAAGCTTGTCAGAAATTTGTCTATCCTGCCATACCAAGCTCTAGGAGCTTGCTTCAATCCATACAGAGCCTTCTTCAACTTGCAAACATGAGACTTCCTATCTTGAAATTCAAATCCTTGAGGCTTCTCTATATACACTTCTTCTTCGATGACACCATTTAGGAAAGTTGTCTTTACATCCATCTGGTGTAATTTCCACTTCATCTTAGCTGCAAGGGCTATGATGGTTCTGATCGAAGTGTATCTAGATACAGGAGCGAATGTCTCTTCATAGTCAATGCCTTGCTTTTGAGAAAATCCACGAGTGACAAATCTTTCTTTATACTTCTCAATACTTCCATCAGTGGCATGTTTTATTTTGAAGAGCCATTTGGAAGATACCACATCCTTGGTCTTCGGTCTGGAAACTATTTCCCATACATCATTCTTTACTATGCATTGGTATTCTTCAGTCATGGCATTTGCCCATTCTTTCTTTTGAATGGCTTCTTCAAAGAATGTAGGCTCCTTATTTAGGAGATCACACATAAAATCCATATAATTGGAGAATGGATTAGGTCTCTTCACATGTCTTGTGGTTCCTTCGGGAACACCATACTTCTCTCCATATTGAATAAGCTCACTAGCCCAAGCTGGCTTTCTCTTATGGGAGATCGTCATATCAGGAGGTTCTTGAAATTCTACTATGTCATGATCTTCTAGAATTTCCTCATCAGGGGAAGTTACAGCTTCCCTCACTGGTTCTGCAACTCTGGGAACCTCCCTCATTGATTATGCAACTCTAGGAGCTATAGGTTCTTCTTCATATACTTATTCAAGCTGTCATCTTCTCGATTTTTTGAGCATCGCATCTTCATCAAAGGTCACATCCCTTCTGATATCAATGTGATGGTGACCTGGTATATAAATCCTGAAGGCCTTGGAGACCTTACAGTATCCCACAAATATTCCCTTATTTCCTGAGGGTTCCATCTTGTTTCTCTTCTCTTTTGGAATATGTATAAATAATGGGCAGCCAAATATTTTGAGATGGCTTACCTCTGGCTTCTTTCCGGTGAAAATCTATTATGGGGTGCTGAACCCAAGTGCACTATGGGACAATCGGTTTTTCACATATATGGTTGTCATTGTTGCTTCTGCCCATAATCACATAGGAAGATCTTAATCATGGATCACGGTCTTCATTGCTTCCATTATCATTCTGTTCTTTCTTTCTGCTACACCATTTTGTTGAGGATTGTAGGGAGTGGTGAGCTCCCTCTTGATCCCAACATCTTTGCAGAAGTTCACAAACTCTAATGAGGTGTATTATCCTCCATTATCTGACCTAAGTATCTTGATCTTTCTTTAGGAAAGATTCTCTATCAAGGCTTTGAATTCCTTGAATTTACTGAGCACTTCATCTTTTGATTTCAAAAAGTACACCCAGGTCTTACAAGAATAATCATCAATAAAAGATACATACTATACATACCCATTGATGGAGGATGATGGCATTGGGCCACACACATCTGAATGAATGATTTCTAGGACTCCTTCTTCTTTGTTGTCTCTCTTCAGAAAATGGTTCTTGATGTTCTTCCCTTGTGCACATCCATTGCACATGCCTTCATGGTCAACCTTGAGTTCTAGTAGACCTGTGACTGCTTTGCATACGTATGGTGGCACCTTGTAGTTGATGTAGGCTAATATTTTATGTCAAATTTCACATGGATTCTCAATGGCATGGGTCATGGCAGCTTCTGAGTGACCCTTTATCTTATACATGCCACCTTCTTCTTTTCCAATGACGATTTCTTCTTTCAAGGTTTCTCCTTTAGCCCACATAAGAACTTCTCCATCTATAAAGGAAACTCTGAAGCCTTTCTTTTCTAAATCTGATATGGAGAGTAGGTTCTTTTTCAAACCTGGTACATAGAGTATGTCCTTCATCTTCATTGAATTTCCTGAATTAAGCTTGTAGTTTGATTCTCCCACTCCCTTGATAGGGTATTGATAATCATCTCCAAGTGTCACTTTCTAAGAAAAAATCTTTTCTAAAATGAAAGAGAGAATATCTCTTTGTCCTGCCATGTTCTTGGAGGCACCATTATCAATGAGCCAAGTGTCCTCTCCAAGTGTTACCAATCCTGAGAGGGACGAGATTAAGACATAGTCTTTAATTTGTTATCTTAACATGTTTGTGGGTGGTTCTTCATCTTCAACTGCATGGGCATGGTGCCTCTTATTTTTCCTCTTGTATTCTTCTCGTCTCGCTGGAAAATATCTAGAAATATGTCCCATCTTATCACAATGGTAGCATTGGACAGATGAGTAATCTCTTTCCTTTTGTTGTCCTTTCTTATGGAATCTCTTTGGATGAGATTCTTTATGACTGAATTTGTTTTGGGGGTGAGACTATTTATGAGTTTCTTTCTGGAATTAAGACTTCTTTCTTCCTCCTTTGGTGTGAGTATATAGGGCTTGATCTTCATCTCTTTCTAGTAAAACCTCATGGTTAGCTACTCTTGTTTCTTCTTGAATGCATTCTTCCCATAGACCATCAAATTTTAGTTTCTTTGTTCTAGCACAAATCGTTTGGATGAATGCATCCCAAGTTATTGTGAGACCATTAAGGGTCATCATTATAAGTTCGTCTTCGTCTATAACATCTCCGATTGCTTCTAGTTGTTCTTTGAATTGGGATATTCTTGAGAAATATTCTTGGATTGATTCTCCTCTCTGCATCCTTGTATTCTTGAGATGAGTTCTTAGATTCATATACTGGTTTATGTTCTTTCTTCATATAGTCTGCTTAGGGCATCAAACATTTCTTTCGGAGTCTTATTTGATGACATATAAGGGATCAAGTGATCTTTGATTGAATCTGTAATGATTCTTTTGGCCATGATCGTCTCCTTTTGATGCTTTTCTTTGTCTGCAGCATCGTCGGGTTCCAGCACTTATTCAAGATGAATCTTGCTAGATCATTCTCTTCAAGAATGATACCAATCCTATACTTCCAGGCACAGAAGTTTTCCACACCTTCCATCTTGTCAACAAGCTTAGTGCTTGCAGACATCTTTTACCTGGAGCTAGGAAAATGTCCAAAAAATGAAAATGCTAAAAATCAAATTCTGAACTTACCAAGAGGTGTGCTTGGTTGAGGCGAGTATCTTGGTGTGTTTGGATCTGAGAAAATCCAACTTTTACCCCTCTAGACTTGATCTGCGGATTTTTGGACTAGTGCTTCTGGTTTTCTGGTACCTCTGGTACTCTGGTACTTTTGGTACTCTGGTTTTCTGGTACCTCTGGTACTCTGGTACTTCTAGTACTCTGGTTTTCTGGTACCTCTGGTACTCTAGTACTTCTAGTACTTCTGGTACTCTGGTTTTCTTGTACTTCTGGTACTTTGTGAAACTAGGGTTTCACTTTCTGGGAGATCTAGCCACTGAAAAGTTGCATTGAGGATGCCAAAGTGATCCTTGAGGAAGGGTGCACTTTTCTAGATGGTTTTAGGGATGAAATAATTCATCAACAAAAATCCCTAATTTGCATGTACGGCAATAGTGACATTTTTCACTTTCTCTTGTGAAAGATGCTCTCTTCAGCTTAGGTCTGATACCATGTTAAGGTTTAGCCTATTATTAGAGTTCTTTGCATTTCACTAGATAACAATAGCATAAGATAGGATCACTAAGAAATACAAAATCACAAGAGACACGTCATTTATCCTGGGAAACCCTCATGGGGTAGAAAACCTAGCAAAACTTTCTTATTATAGATAGCCAATACAATGCCAAGAGATCACTCAAACAAATATAGAAAGTCCTCTCCCAAGAATGTGCCTCTCTCTCTCTCTCTTCTCCAACTGCAACTCTGAAACTTGTCTCTCAATGAACAAGTGAGTGTGTGTCTAAGTGAGGTGTTAGCCTCCTTATTTATACAATTCTGGCATGTGTGGAACTGTCTCTTCACTGGCAGGGCTGACTTCTTCTTCTGGGTGGTTATAACCACCTTTAATATATTTTGGGGCCTCTTTAATATATTGTGGGGCCGACTTCTTATTCTGCCTATTACAATTATGTTTTGACCAATCCGCAAAAGGGGATTTGGTATTTTACAATAGTCGACATGATCAATCCGCAATAGGGGATTGATCTAATGAATAATACCATAATAATAATTAGAATACACTTTGCAGTTACATTATTTCAACAACATTATCATTTTTTATATGTCCTTTTAATTTAAGAGTTTGTGGTTGGGTAATTCTTGTGATGGTTGCGAGTGATATTCTTGGTGTGTTGTCTTCTATGAGCTCTGAAGTGTCGTTTTGGAAGTTTTCCATTTCTTCATTTATTGATTCTACTGAGTCTGATTCGTCGCTTTTTTCTTCTTCACAAGTGTACAATTTTTTTGAGTTATCTTCGATCTGGCACTTATTTCTTGGGTCCCATTTCTCTCCACATCGTTTGCATTTTCCTTCTTTTATCATTTGGGACTCTAAAATTATTCTTCTATCTTCATGTAGATTGGGTGGTATGTATTTGTCATTTCTTATGGTCTGAGGTACACTCCTTCTTCAGTAAACCTTGATGAATCTTGATTGGCCTTCTAGTTTTTCTTCTACGGCTTTTGCCTTGTGTATTGTTATTTCTACCATAGTAACCTCATGTAATATTAACTCGTAATGGATATGTGGTTTGAGACCACCTATGTAAGACTGGAGTAATTTATCATCCGATAGTCCAAATACTCAAGTGGCGAGAGATTTCCATTGATGCGTAAATTCATCTGTGCTGCCTTTTTGTTGTAATATGGTGAAATTCTGAGATGCCCTCGAATCTTTTAAAAAAATCATTTTTGAAAGAATTCTGATTATAGGACTAAATTCTTCCTTTCCACCATATATACCAATTGTATGTAGTGCCTTCAAGGTTCCTTCGAGGTACATGGATGTGTATTTGACCTTTTCTTCATCAGTTGTAATATTATATATATGGAAATATTCTTCAGTTTTGTTAAAACAAGCCAAGCATTGGTTATCACCTCCATTGTATTTTGATCATTCAATTTTGGCTTTGGGAGGATAAATTATTAAGGGTTGATGTTGTGATATAGGTTGGGAATTTGAATTGTAGGGAGGTGGTGGTGGGGGTGATGTGTTAGATGTGCTCGAGTCACTTGGTTGTGGTTGGGTGGCTTGTTGGTGCCCTTGGCCTTTAATTAAATTTAAAATCTCATTAAGTTTTTCTTCCTGATTTTGTATCATCACAACCAGACTTTGTTGCAAATCATCATTTATTTCTCATTTAAATTTTCCCAAACCTCGTTGTAGTTTAACCTCGAGTTCTTGAAAAATATCGTCTTTAATATCTTGTTTTAGATTATCCATGCCTTTTTGTAATTCGATTCCGACTTCCGTTGAAATTTTTTCTTTAAGATTATGGGTCAACTCTTGTTTGAGTGCCTCAGTGTTGAGCCTTATTTCTTCTAGTAACTCATAGTGAGTTTTTTTTATTGAATTTTCGAGTGATTTTATAATGCTTTTACACTCTTGGTCTATTTTTTCCACTTGAGTTTTTAATTCTGACATCCTTCTGGTGTTTGGGGGTGAGTATTCTTATGTAATTTTGATCTTTCTTGGAATATCCCCTTTTAATTATTTGAAAATAATTGTATGTAATTTATGGTGGAAGGATGTGAGTTGAGTTGTGAAGAGTGGAGGTGAATGGTGGGTGAGTGATTAAAGGAATGGCGAATGGGAGAGGGATGACGTGGGAGTGAGGGGGATGTGGACGGTGGAAAAATGGTGGGATGCATACTGTGGAAAAATGGGGGAATGTGGGTTGTGAAAGTCACGGGTTGTGGGATGGTCGCAACGAGTGGAGAGGGGAGGGGGGGAATAGGTCGCAGGATGTGATGAGGGTGCGTCAATTGGAGATGGTCACAGGCTGTGGTGAGGGTGGGGAATAGGTCACGGGTTGTGGGATGGTCGTTGGCTATGGTGAGGGTGAGACAAGCAGAAAGGGGGGAGACAGGTCACGGGAGCATGGGGAGAGGTTGTGAGGGAGTGGGGGAGGGTTACAGGAGGGAGTAGGGGAGGGTTACGAGAGTGAGTGGGGAGGGTGGGAAGGATGTGATTTTAGACTGTGGGGGAGAGTTACATAAACAGGATTTGTGGGGTGAGGGAAAATGATGTGGGGCATGTGGGGAATGACTTTGAGGGTAAATGACATGGGGGTGTGGGGAGCAACCATCTCTGATACCAATAGAGCGTAAAACTAGGAGAGATCAGATTCTAAATAAGATAATGAGTAAAATATATATAATGAAAAATGTTTTTACAATGATGAATATTACAATGACAGGAGCCCATTATATAATAGCCCCTATGACTTTTATGGAGAGTCATGACCTTTGTTCATGACTTTAAGTTTATTGTTTAAATTATAATTTATTGTTTATTTTCAATTTATTATATTATTTATTATTATTTTATATATAACATTGGGCATGAATATATACTAATTAAGACTTATTTATCACAAAAGGAGGAAACTAGGGGAACACTAAAAAAATTGCCTTTGTAACAAAATCCACATTGCATGTGGCTAGGTTGAACATAAAATATCATAATCAGTTATGAGGATGACTATATTCATGCCCTAGGTATGATCAGTTTCCCACATTTTCTTGATCAAAGTAGGTTGAATTTATTACATTTTCTTGATGCCATTTTGTTTCTTGCATACAAGGTGGCATAGGGAAATTATAGTTCTAACTTGTTCATTGTACCGTGTCAGCATATGAAAAATTCCTCTCAGCAGAAAAGGGTACTCCCTAGTGTGAGATACCAATTAGAATTCAAACCATTTGGAATAGAAGTCCCATCGGAATTCTAGCTCGGTTGCCATTACCAATATGAAAGGGTATGAGTGGTTGATAAAAAACGAAAAATTGTATAGTGCAAGTGTAAACTGTGCTAAATCTAGAAAATAAATAATAGTATGTCCTATCCTAGATTGGATCAATGTATCTATTGAATGAACAAATGGAAATATTACCAATCTTTGCATATATTCCTTAAACATATAGTTTTTTAAGGGACGTGTATTAGTAACGTATATACATGAATAAATGCATGCATAAAAAAGTATGCTACAATAACCCATTCACATATATATATTCATCATCTTAGAACTATAAAGGTAGAGAGAAAATTTACTGCAAAAGCCTAACATCCACATAAGAAAATTCCATGAGATAAACATTGTAACCTTATAGCATTCACAATGACCAAAGATTCACTAGAAGAAGTTCACAGTAAAATTTCATTAGAAAATATTTTCTCTCCACTGAAAATGGCCCTGAGGGCTTCTTGCTATTAAGATATCTTCGAAAGTAGTCCCCAAAATTACCAAAATATAAGTTCCCCTTCTAAGTGGGTGATCTTTTTCATATATAACTGAGTTGGTAATTGTTTCTTGGGACTTCTTGAATTCCTGAGTGACAACTACAAACTTTTGATCTTCCCTATCTTATTTCTTTCCTAATTTACAAAAAGAAAATTGATATTTACAATTTGAAATTCACTTTAAAACTTCCCTTTGTCCTTGTCTCTAATGTATGCTACCCATATTTCATGATAACCTGGAATTAATATTATTGTAGGGAACAACAAGGCTTCTAAGGTAACTTCATGGACCATCAAGTTTTGTGATAGGGTTTTAATATCCCTTTTTAGGGTGGCCAAGAAGGAGTGAATTATATTATGATCCTTTGAGGGTTTTATTAGATGCTCGATCATCATGGTGTTGCTTACCCTCTGGGTCCCTGCATCTATTTCCCTAGAGCGTGTGGCTTCTTCTATCTCTATATGTATTTGTTCATTTGGCCTAGGTTTACCTAGCTCACCAATTTGGGGAAAGTGGCATCTAACAGTATCAGGGCTACTCTTTGTAGTCTTGTGCATATGCTAAGGGATTCCTTCAAATCCCTTTCAAGTCTCTCCCCCTATTATCTGGTAGTTAGTGAGGGTTGCATAATTTAACTAGATTTACCAACCAGTCATCCTTGGGAGGACTTCAAGGGAATCAATTTTATCCTCAGTCCATTTTCTCATCTCATCCAAGCCCATTCTTATCCCAACAAATTGAGTGTTCTTGGTTATAGTTTTGTCTGTTTGTGCGATAATTTGAGAAACTATTTTTTGAAAGTCCTGTGATCCAATGTACATTTGTTTGGATAAGTCATAGAATTATTTCTTAACTTCTTCAGTACTTACTCTAAACTATTGGATGTTGGTCCTATCACCTTTGTAAAATGTAACTTCTACTTCCAGGCTCTTGATCCTTTCCTTGTATTCTTCGATCTCTTGAACTGTGTTCTTGATATTTTTCTTGGATGCCTAGGTGAAAACCAAACTAACCAAAATGATGTCCAAGGGATATTTTGTGATATTCTCAACCACTTATTTATCTATGGTGACCAAGAGTGGAGCTATTTTGAAGATAGGAGATCTCCTGGTGTTTTGTTGACTAATATTGCCTAAATCCTTGTCAAATTTGAAGGAGTTTATATTTGCTACTTTTCTAGCCTTGGATGATGCAAATGCTCCAAGTCCCAATTCCCCTAGGGAAAAGTTACCTCCAGTCAGAGATGCATTATGAAAGGCTCCCAAGATGTCATTATCCATGGATTTGGGGTCTCGTGCCTTCATGTCTTCTTCTTCTTTCCTTTTCTTCTCATCTACTTGTTTTTTTTTTCTCTTCTTGTTCTTTGAGTGCTCTCTCGTTTTATCTTCTCTCATTTTCCTTTATTTTATCTTATATTTGTTTCTATTGTTTCTTCTTTAGCTTCCCTTCTTCTCTTCTCTTTTGCCTCTCCTTTTTATTTATTTTATGATTCTTGTTTCTTTCTTTTTTCTTCTTCATATCTAGATTCATTTTCCTATTGCACTTTTCCTTTGTGATGAAATTTTCTTCCCCGTATTAAAATCACATCATTATAAGTTTTGTCTCTTATCTAAACCACCCCTTCTTCCCAAGCCTCAAAATTGTAACTCCATCTATATTTCTAGACCTGGCAATGTTTGTCGACAGTCTTCATAGGATCATAACTGCAGAATATTTCTTCTCCAAAATGGAAGGTGGCTAGGGTTTCATCCTCTTTTTATGCCTCCTTAACATATATGAAATAGTATGCACCTACCTAGATAGGTATTTGTGGCTAGATCATTATTTTATCTCTATAGAGGGTTACACCTACCCCATTTACTAGAGTCTGGTATGTTGTTTCCTGCAAAATCAGCTTGTCAAGAATAAACATGGGGAGAAAATTTGTGGCCTTGGTTGCACCATATACTCTGATGTAGGTGCCATGCTCCATTAAGTACCAATATCCTACCCTTCCTACTATATCCATATCCTTATCACTCATGCAGGGCGCAGGGGCACAAAATAGTACCTGATGTAGAGGACTAAGAAACTTCTCACATATTTTATGGTAGTGTATGTGATACTTGTGATCCTAGAGATATTTTCAATAGACATGAATGGGAATATAAGTTGGATTCTAGGCCCATCCCATCTCTAGATAAGTGTGAATTACACACATTGCATTCAACAGATAGGATGACATGTGAAATCTTGGATACTTTCTAGGGGCCATGTGCTTCGTTGTTGATATTTCTTCTACCAAGGTGGAGGAAAGGATGTCTACCCAATTCAACATTGACTTGGAGGTGGTAAGAGTGTGTATCAAGGGTACTATTGGGACAAGCATTTTGGGACAAGTTTTGGGAACTTTGCAGTAGTGCATACAGAAGAAGGAAGGTAGTTAGCACATTTTTAGGATCAGGGTGTGCGAAGGAAGGATGTCAGTTAGAAGTTGTTAAGAATTTTGGTCATTTGTATCAAGCTAATCCCTAATCTATATGTATAAATATGTAAGGGTTTTGGGTAGAAAGTAGATTTGGAGAGTATACAAGTTGAGATATAAGTGTGCATTGTGTGCACAAACAATAAGAGCATTTTGGGTGTAATTTTGATATCATGTATGAGCATAGTGTGCACATTTTGTAAGGTATGATTTAGTAATATAAGAATCTAGTCATTGTGGATGTATCCCATATTGTTTGAACCACGTTAAATATAGTGTTTCTATGTTATGTTATGTTGTTATGTGTTTGGTTACTATCTAGTTTATTACGTGCACATAATTCATGAATGGTTAATATGAATATGTTATTTGTTCTAATGTTTTTGTGCACATGGTATAAGATATAGTGAATGAATGTTAAGGATAATGGTTATAATGAATTCCCTCCATCCCTTCATGACTGTGGAAACCTGGTTCCTGTGGTCCTCATAGATACCTCGGGTGAGACTTCACCTACTTGTGGGTGATGTCGAAAGGGTCGGTATCTTAGGGTTTTGTTGGTGAATTAATGTTGAACCTCAGGTCTACTCACTATGTGCCAACAAATGGTTTCATTGTTGGGACCGGGATTTGCAACTGAGGGGAATGTCGAGGCCGACTAAGGAAGAGATCAGACAATGGTTGGAGACAAAGGATCACAATTTTTCCAGAGATCAAAATAAGAAACCATAGATCAGCTTGGAGAAATGGTTGTAGAGGTATGTATTCACATATTTACATGAGATTTTCTTTGTTGATTTCCCGGATGTTTTGGCTAGGTGGTTACAGAGGTTAGTTGAAAAGAAAGGAACATTTTTCACTATTGTTCTAAGGAATTGGAACCCTGATTTGATTCAGTAAATGAATACTATAAGTAATCAGATATCACACGCAGTTGATTTTTGGTTGAATAGTATATTGGGGGGTTATATCACTGAGATCACTATAGATTTTACCTAGTCATATAGTTCTACTGAAAGAGATTTCTTTAAAGGTCCACACAGAAGATACTTGAAATCATTGTCTACTTGGATCAAGATGCTACTGTGTGATAAGGGAGTTATGAAGATGGAATCTAATTTCCCTAGCAACTAGGTTCCTTCATGTGCATAAGGGAATTGAGGGTTGACCAATGGATGTTATGAGTGTATGAAAAAGAGGGATGCATGAAAGAATGAATAAGGAATGGAAGGACTGATCATTTTGAGAGAACAATGATGTACAACATAGGAATAGATTGGAGTATGGTGTAGTGGAAAAAGATATCGGTAAAGTAGGAAGAGGATTGTGGTTGAGAGAGAAGAGAAGCATAGTGAAGTTGAAGAAAGAGACATTGGTGTAGTACTCCATATTGAAGGAATATCATGCATTGAGGAAAAGGAAAAGGATCATCGACTTATTCCAGTAGAAGAAGATCCATTACATCCCACTCAGGCCAAACTCTGTGTCGAACCCACAACCCCGTGTGTGTCTCTAAGAACTAAGGTAAGATTTGAAATTTTGTCTCTTATAGTTACTAAGGGAAGTAAGGATAGTAGTAAAGGTAGTCGGAGTAGTGGAAGTAGTATTCCAATTCAAAATCATTCAGTGTCACCAAGGAAGAATATTGCGCAGTACATGATGGTGGGAGTAGATCCCACTTTGAGGATGTTGTTTTCCACATAGTAGGTTCATAAGATCTAGAACAACACTTGTTTGTATGTGAAGCAATATGGAAAGTGAAGAATTTCTAGGATGACGATGTGAAGTTCACGCAGTTGGCGACGACATTCAGAGACCGTGCATTACTATGGTATATGAAGTATCATTCTATTGCTCCTGTGGGACAAGCTAGAACATCGGAAGATATCAGACAAGCCTTGTTAAAAGACTTTCATAAAATGAATTATGAGTCGCAGTGTATTACAAAAATAAAAGAGATTAAACAATTTCAGAATGAATCAGTGTGGGATTTTGATCATAGATTCAAGATATTTAAGGATCGATTAACCTTCTAGATTCCAAATGAGTGATATAAGGAATGGTTCATTGCGGAATTGTTACAACATATATGATTCCCCTTGACATAGTAGAAGATTACATCATAGTTTGAAGCACTAGAAAATTCCATGAAGTTGGAAGCATCCTCTCTAAGAGAAAATGGCACATGGATGGCTTAGGTTTAGTCCCAGTTAACAAAATTGACCATTAAGTTATAGGATCTTGAAAAAGGGAAAGAAAGGCGTGAATAATTTTGGTGTACTACATGCAGAATAGAAGGGAATCACAAGAAATATTGTCCATATTTTAGAGAATACCTAGCTACAAGAGCCTTGAACCCTTTGGAATTAGGAGGAAGAGTATATTGTGAGATATACAGAATGATGGGTCATCACCCTATTTCTTTCCCATTGATGCATAAGTACCATAGCACTACCAAGAAATTATTTTGTAATTTTTGTAAGTCGGTAGGACATGATGAAAAGGAATGTCACACATTTGATCTTATGAAAGAATGCACCGCAGATGCATACCAAGTTCAAGGGGAAGAAGGACCAAAAGGAGGGGTATCATAGTATATTACTAGGAGAGCCTACAATCAAGGAGGAAGAGGAGGATTTAGAGTTCATCAAAGAGGAGGATTCGACAAAGGAAGATGATCAAGTATATGCTATAATTGTAACCATATTGGGTATTTGGCACGATATTGTTTGAATCCATGCACAACATGTACATATTGTAGATAGTTGGATCATGCAATAGAAGACTATCATCAACTAATTACAAAGTGGAAAGAAAAGAGGAGCTAGAATTTTCATATGATAGAAGTAGAAGAGTGCGATGATAGACCAAGAGTAGCAGCAGTTACGTGTGAAAGAGAGAGAAACGAAGATGATGCAACAAACCAAGGAATTTGGACTGACTAATGGGTTCGAAAAAGCAGCAAAACCACCTCTGACATTTGATCCTTGAAGAGAAAGAGACACATACAATAAATCAATAAAGGATACGTTAGAAACGGAATGTATAGCATTGACTTCACAACCTATGTATGAAATTCCACCAGTGTATGAAATTCCTCCAGCCTATGACCATTCGATGATAAAAGGGATAGTTGAGAAGGTAAGTACTCTGGAAATATTCCTAAAGAGTTATTTAGAATTAATGAAGGATGAAACTACATTGAACACACTATGTGGGATGATCGATCAGTGTGCACAAGATAGGGTAGAACCTAGTGAACAACAAGAAGTTAACCAAGTACAACACAAGAAAAGTATGAATAGAGAATTTTGAATTACTGTGCAAGTAGAATATTATGATATGGATAATATCATTTTTGATATGGGATCTGATGTGAATGTCATTCCAAAGTAGACATGGGAAATGATGGGAAATCCTAATTTGATCTGGTCACCAATTCATTTGAGGTTAGGAAATCAGCATAAGGTTGTTATGATTGGAAGACTGACATGAGTGAAGGTTAACATTGATAGAGTGTGCAACATAACATATTTTGAAGTAACCAAGATAGTATATGGTAGAAAACCTTACCCAGATTTTCTTGGACTTGATTGGTATTTTGATAACCAAACTATTATTGATCTCAACAAGAGACAAATGATTTTTGAAGTAGAAGACTTAAAAGTTACTGCGCTATTGGATCCCATGGAAGTAAGGTGATATGTGTAAGCAACAAAGGGGAAAGAACTCGATAACCTTTACAGTATCACTACACAGATGGATGATTATATTAATCCTATTATTGAAGGTGTACTCAGTTTTTGAAGTATCATTTCTTGTGCATCATATTTAGAGGAAGCTTCGAAACATTGGCAACAGATATTGCATGAGGTATCTGCAAGGATACGTGATCATATTACTCACGCATTGCACTGGATTGGAGCTGAGGTATGTGATCCCTCAAAGTATGATGGACTAACCAATTTGGATCCTTTTGTAAAAGAATTTGAATTGTGGATACCAAATCAACAAAGATTACTAGCTTTAGGCATTTTGTTGAAAGCGACTACGACAAGATGGTGGTTGTGCATAAGGAAAAAATAGATAATTCGCAATAGTGTAGAAGGTTGTTACAGGTAAGGTTTGGAATAGAATATATTGTGCAAACTTATACCAAGTTGAGCTATCCTATCGATCACATTACATAGTGCACTACGATATGGAGCTCCATACCTAAGAAAGAATGGACGCATTTGTTTGTACACACATTGGACATGATCCTACATAACTGGTACTTAGAAATGGAAGTGCATAGAGGGACAATAGATTGGGAATATTTGACATGAAACTTTAAGATAAATTTCAAGTTTAAAGACGATAGCCCTTCGGTAGACACATCCCTACAGATTATCAAGACCAAGATATTTACAATAGAAGATTTAAAGATACCAACAATATTAGGTAGTGCGCACAAATATTCTACAATTATTCACAAGATCTTAGAGTGCTATAATGTTGTTGGAGAAGACTAGGACGATGAAGATCTGAGGAATTTGAAAATACCAGAAATTGAAGGAGAGCATGCAGTAGAGGCTCCTGAACTAGAGGTGGTTGAGTATGCAAAGTCATTGAGAACACGCAAAGTGAATATTGGTATAAAGGACAATCCTAAGTTCACAAGAATTGGATATTATTGGAATGAAGAAACTATTGAGAAGATTGTTGACTTACTATGCAAATACCAGGACCTCTTTCTAACTACATTCTCTTATATGAAAGGGATTGTTGGGGAGATAGGAGAGATGAAGATTCCTTTGAAGCCAGGTGTCAAGCCAATAAAGAAAAGACCATATAGATTGAACCCAGTGTATAAGAAGAAAGTGAAAGAAGAGATAGATAGGATGTTGGAAGTTGGCATTATTGAACCTGTTGAAGAGTCAGAGTGGAACAGTCCTATGGTTATTTAAGATAAGAAAACAAGTGGAATTATAATTTTCATGGATCTCAAGAATTTGAATGATGCATGCTTACATGACCCCTTTTCTACACCATTTACAAATGAAGTGGTGGAGAATGTAGGAGGACATGAAGTTTACTCATTTACTGATGGATTCTTTGGATATCACAAAATTACGATTGAGGAGGAAGATAGGCATAAGAAAACATTTGTGAAAAAATGGGGATGCTATCAGTATACTGTCATGTCAATTGGAGTGAAGAATGCACCAGTAATATTCTCCCGAGTGGTTGTAGTAGCCTTTATAGACTTTATTTATAATATCCTACAAGTCTATCTAGATGATTGAATAGTATTCAGTTTGTTTAAATACCATGTTGAAACTTTGCGCTTAATGTTGGACAGATGTAGATAGTTCCATATTTCTCAGAACTTGAAGAAGTGCATTTTATGTGCACCATTTTGAATCATGTTGGGTTACGTAGTATTCAAACAAGGATTGTTGGTTGACCCTGCAAAGATTATTGTGATTGTTGATTTTCAACCACCTACGTCAGTGTGACAATTGCAAGTAAAATTGGGTCATACGAGGTACTACAGAAATTTCATTAGGGGATATGCACAGATCACAGCCCCATTGGAGAAATTACTGAATAAATAGGTTAAGTTTCAATGGAATGAGGAATTTCAACAAAGTTTGGAAAAACTGGTTACCGTGCCAATTATAGTATCCCCATATTGGAAAAAGGAATTCCATGTCCATGTATATGCATCCTCTATAGTGTTAGGTGTAGTTCTATCTCCACCAGGGGAAGGAGGGTTGTATCACCCCTTTCCATTTGCCAACAAAATGTTGTCAACTACTAAGCAGAATTACACTACTACAGAGCGTGAAGGACTGGAAATGTTGTATGCACTAAAGAAGTTTAGATACTATATGCTAGGATAACATTTTAAGATGTATACATATCATTTTTCACTGAGATACTTATTCAACAAGCTAGTGTTGGGGGGGATGAGATGAATATGGTTATTACTATTTAGGGAGTATGACTTTGAAGTGATTGTGAAACCAGGGAAACTGAACTTAGGACCTAATCATTTGTCGTCCATACTAACAAGGGAAGATAATAGGAATTTGGATGGAGGACCACCATATGCGTACTTATTTGTAGTACATATGATCTGCTCAATGATTAATTCACAGATATTTTCCAATTTTTAAGCATAGGTGTAGCCCCACCTAACTTTACAACTCTGCAAAAGAAATAGTTGGTAGTAAAGGCAACATATTATCATCTTATAGTAGGGAATTTGTATAAGTTAGGTGAAAATGGTATTATTCAGTGATGTGTATTGGATCACAAAAGATCTATGATATTATCATAGGAACATGAAGGAGTTGTGAGAGGAAACTATGTAGGGAAAGTGACGACTCAAAATATTTTGTGCACAAGGCTTGGTGGCCCACCCTTCACAAGGATGCTAAGGAATTATGTTGGACCTATGATGTCTGTCAGAGAGTTGGAAAGCCATCGAGAAGAGATGAGATGCCTTTAGTACTACAAGTTACATTGCAGGATTTTAATAAATGGTCAGTAGATTTCATTGGACAAATGAACCCAATGGAGAAAATGTCAAGAGAAAGATATATAATTATGGCAACATATTACTTGACTAGATGAGTTGAATTAGAATCGGTCAAAGATTGTATCATAGAGACTTATGTGAGATTTCTTTTTTAGAATGTTGTTACAAGGTTTGGATGCCCAAGAATCCTTATGAGTGATCAAGGGACACATTTCTTGAAAAGAATGATCATTGCTTTGACAGAGGAATTTCATATTCACCACCATAAGAGCACGCCTTATCATCCTTAGGAGAACTATAATGTTTTAACCCTTATGAACTATAATGTATTATGTAATTGTGAATTAGGCTCATGAGTCGGTAAAGTTGAAAATGGGTTAGAGTGCCTAGGAAATGTAATACATCTATATACATTAATAAAAAAAATGGATCGTTGGTTGCAAGACAAACAAGGACAAAAGAGATAAGGGGGTATGATTCCACAAGAGAGGAAGCTTGAGGATCTATGTATTTTTATTATATTGTATTTACAAATAATTGATTTTATGGAGAAAAGAGGTTACATGATCTTCTTGGGAGGAAGGCCATATGGTTCTTGTTTTCATGTAATTATATAAACCCTCCCTATGGGCTATTTGGGGGTTTCTCTTGCTTAATCATTTCATTTTAGAATTCCTCATTTTCACTCTAGTTGAATTCGTGTGCTCTTGGGGGGAGCATGGAAATGAATGGTTGGAGGAGGAGAAACATTTATAGATGGTTATAATATATTATTGATCATTCCAGGATGGAATGGATGCTTGTGTGCATGAGATTGATGATAGTTCGGAAAGAACTTTCCACAATTGAGAATCCTTGGAGTTTCCAGCAGGGAGATTTCTTGGCTAGTAGCACTGGAGCCCTAGAGAGAAATGGAACAGCCTGAGGGATTGCATGGCATAGAAAGGTGTCCATTTCTTTGGGTTTCACAAGTTGAGGGGGAAACAGAGATGGAAATTCAGATTTGTTGTGTGGTTAGGAAACCTGAGAGCTAGTTATCCAACCGTTGTGTAGATTTGGCCTAGGACCTGTACTTATGGATTCATAGCCCTAGATCGGGTGTGACCTACTGTTGAGAGTAAATGAACAGCAGTGTCTATGGTTGGGAGGAACGTCCTTGGTCTACAACCAGTTGGTGAATGTTCACTTGCAAAGATAAGCGCCCTCTATGTTTTCTATTAAATATATATTTTATTGTGTAATTAATTATCTATGAGATATGTATTTATAATGTGTTTTTCTGCTGGTTATTTTTTGTGCATGGCACGTTGTTTATTTCTTTTATGTTGTAGCATGGATCTTGATTAATGCATGTGGGTCTTTCATGCTTGATTTCGGATTGATATTAGTTCATAAGCAAGTTTTTAGAGTATTGTGGCCAGCATGTGGGTGGTTGGGTACGTTACAGATTAGCATGGCTAGACTATGGGTGGTCAGGTACGTTACAGATTGGTATCAGAGCTTCTGGTTGAAACACCAGACTGGTATGGGTTGGAACTGTTGGACATGGAATTGTCCTTAAGAACAAATACATCCTCAAGATTTTAAAGCTCAGAAGTGATACCGTTGCAGAGATCGTGCAGAAGCCTGAGCATCATGCAGCCAGATATCCTTGTAAAGGATCGTGGAATCATGACTATCCCATTTTGAGTTTAGGGAGCGATCGTAACCATTGAATCAGGGAGTTTTGTATCATTAGATTGAAATTCAAGTGGATGAGGATCATCAAATAGAGGTGAAACTATGGGCTAGGTGGGACTAAGTCCCAACCATCAGATCCAGCTAGTCGATCGAAGCCAAGCAAGAGATGGAAAATCCAGAACTTCGCCACTTCAATAATTATGGGAGGCAGGAAGAAGCATGATATGTAGAAGGCCAAAGTCGCAAAGTCTCGTCGGTCGTCTGATCTGATAGGAGGCCCAGGTGAAATCTCGGTCATAGGGCAGGCTCATTTGGTGTTGACCACTTTGGGAAGTTTAACTCTGGGAGAATTGAACCATTTTAGAACTGTTGTAAACCAGAGTCCCGGAGTGTTGATGTCCTGAAATCCCATCAACCATTAGATTGAGGGAAGGAATTTGGTAGTAATTTTGGTCATCAAATCTCTCAATGGTGGAAGGATAGAATAAGCAGAGGTGATAACTGACATTAAGTGGTCATTGCCACTTTATGAACACTTTAGCAGGTGTAACTCCATGGAAATTTGAACAACTTGAGAATTTCAAACCGAAGTCCCAGAAGCCCGAAGTCCCGAAATCCCTTGACCATTAGATCGAGGGAGGAATTCAGGAGTAATGCAAGGCATAATACTTGGAGCAAAGAATGTGGACCGTCTATTTGGTGGGTGATGTGTCTTATGCCACGACACATAAGAGTTGAAATGTCCCAGAGCACCGAAGTCCCGAAATGATTAAGGATCATCCATCCCAACGCTTTATTAAGTCCTAGATATCGGATTAAGCTAGTGGAAGGATAGCGTAAGCAGAGGGGTTAACCGATGGTAAGCGATCATCGTCACTTTATGACCACTTTGACAGGTATAACTCCAGAGGAGTTGAGAAACTTGTGAGTGGAAATGTCTTGGAGTCCTAGAGTAATGAATTCATACGGGCTATTCATCTAAGACCCTATGGGATTCCTCATGACCATTTGATTAAACAGTGGAAGGATAGGGTAATTTCTTCGACAGATAAAACTTTGAGGGAGTTGAACGACTTGAGAATTGTAATGTCCCGGAGTCCCAGAGCATCGAAGTCCCAAACTAATTAAGGACCATCCATCCAAGCACCTGATTAAATCGTGGTCGTTTATCTCATTGAAGTCTCCAGATGGGGTGGGACCGTCCAGTCAATGGGATATTAAATCTTGACCATCCAATCTGCTAGTTGAGTTAATAGAAGGGTTCGATGAAGTTTTCTCTGGGAAAAGTTGGAAGATTGAAAAGGTAGAATAACTGAAGGTTGAAGTTTGGAGGACTTGGTCCCAGCACTGGTATCATAATAAGGTAAAGGGGTAAATTAGAGGTGTGAATATCCTAGAAGTAACCAAGCCCTCATACATTTTTTTCGAACAAGCTCATGTGTAGAAGAATTTAGAGGAAGGTGTTAAAGAGTGATTAAGCATGCGGTTTCGAGCCGTAGTCACCTGGAAAGTGGTTTGAAGGAAGCACTGGTGCAGAATTCGAATTATGTAGCAGTTTGAAGGGGATTTGGAATAGTTTGATAAGATTGGCACACAATCGTTCCATTTCCGCTACAAGATCATGTTTGCACAAAAAGGGTGAAAGTGACTTTTTCAGGAAGCCATAACGTTTAGCTCAGATATCAAATTGGGGAAAGAGTATAGTCATCGAAAATATTACTCAGAGAAGAATAACATTAAATAGTTATAATTCGGAGAATGATTGTATATCTCTTCATGAATTAAGCAGAAAAAGTGAATGTAGCATTAATTAGCAGATTTTTATAATATGTATAATTCGAACAAAAATGGTTACTTGCATATTTGACAAGATTAGAGATTTAATTGGATCAATTCTAGTCTAGGATTGGATATCATAGTCATGGAAGCATGGCAGAGCTTGTATAAGTTGCTTGAGGCAACAAAGAACTGCAGAGAAAGTAATGAAAAGTGGATAAAGAAATCAAGAATAGTGGAACAAAGGTATTAGTCAACAACTACATGATCTGAATGAATTGAAAATACAAAAGAAAGAATGAATCCTCACATAAGACATTAAGCTAGCAGAAGAATAATGTCATTAATGGGAATAGAAAGGAAAAGTATGACTGCCTAGCCTTGAAGGAAGATAGGTGTAGATAGTTGCAAAGCTTAAGTGTGAAAGAAGTAGTCTAATGGACAACTAGGAGTAATATTATTTGATTCAAGAATGTTGTGGTAGTAGAGTGATGGAATGTTTGAGCTACTTCATTCCAGAGTGTTGGAATGTTTCATAAAGGTAAAGTTGGATATGGCTACCCAAAAGGAGCTACTGGAAATTGAGTACATTGGTTGGATTGAAGAATGGCCAAGTGAAACTTGGCTAGAAGATATTCAGACTAGGGAACAATAGTGCAGATGAGAATAATGGGAGCACACAAGGGAGAAAGGATCTGAAGGAATTCAAGGACAACCAGCTACAACATAAATAAATAAAGAATTAAGTGAATTGAAACAGAAATCCACTAGAGTGCATGAGGCATACAATGAAGTTAAAATGCATATGCATTAGTAGGCATGCTGAAAGTGAATGCTTGGTGCATATGGATGTGTAATTATGCATATGCATGTGATTGGATATGCATATAACATGCTTGTGAACTTAGAATAGTCTGTTGTTATGAAATAATGATGTTATGGAAATTCGGTATGACTAATGATGGATTATGTATTCAGGAAAAATGATATAGCATGGTTAAAGATGTGGATGTTGTTGTTGCTTATGATTTACATATATGTGAAGGCCCATGAGAGTGGTAGGAATGGTGATCAAAACGATAAAGGAGGAAGTTTGTGAGCTTATACAAATACCAGTTGATCGGGTAGCATCAAGTAGGTTGATAACAACCATCCAGATGTGCATTTGTTACTTCTATGTTGAAGGGAATTGAGGTAAGAAATTCCCTCGGTTAATTTGTCAAGATTTAAATCGATATGTAATGGCCAAAGACCTAGAGTGTGTAATGGTTATTGATGTTAGAATGCATTTAGATAGATTTTCAATTGTATATTGTGTTATGATTGGTTATGGGATCATAACCGGGTTAATTCAGGACACATACTCCTTCTATAACAATGAATATCCATAGAGTTAATCATGTGTGAGACCATAATATGGTTTAATATGGAAGGGCTATAGCACTATGTGAGTGCTCAATGGTATCTATTGTATCTATGATGTTTGGACTGCAACCCCTTTGCCGACACTAAAGATCACTTAGGAATTATATTCTTGGTGTTGTGTTCAAGTTGAAAGGGAACGTATCCAAATAGTCAGGCAAGAAGTAGGAAGTGTGTGGATGATGTGTTGAGGCATTGGTCATACCTTCCAACTCTACATGGTGGAATGCATGACATAGTTATGTTGTATTATGTAGTCAATGCATGGATGCATTGTGTAGTTGTGGCCATGGGTATTGGTACATCGATTGTTATTTTATTTAGTAGTTAATTGTTGCATTATGAAAAGCTTGTGGTGTTGAAAATACATAATGATGGACATATGCATTATATTTAATTTGAATACTAGCTGGAGGTGATTGGATTGTTGTTTGTTACAATTCCAAGATCAGTTTTTGGAGCTATTAAAAATGTTACAAGTGGTATTATAGGAATTATTGAATGCATTTGGTGAATGAATGTATATATTATATAACATAGAAATGATTATTCTAATAGCTGAAATGGTGTGAGTATTGCTAACTCATGAAGTTGAAAACAATTCAGGAACTATTAGATATTGCAACAAGAAAGTTGCACGTTAAAGTAGCTATTTAATGATAAATTACAGAAAATCTCTATTGGGGGGATAGAGTAATAAAAATATTTTTGGATAGAAGAAAGAAGGGATGGGTTGATAATACATGTGTATGTAATGATGGTTTCATTCATTCAATATTTGAATTCCATCTAATGTCAAGAATTCATGGAAGTAATTGAATTGTAGTAGAAAACAATATATTCATGGAAACAAGTGATCTCATAATTGTTTTCTACTACAATTCAATTACTTCCATGAATTCTTGACATTAGATGGAATTCAAATATTGAATGAATGAAACCATCATTACATACACATGTATTATCAACCCATCTCTTCTTTCTTCTATCTAGAAATATTTGTATTACTCTATATTACATGAGATATTGACAGTTTGTTTGGTTGAGTGTAAATTGAGGAAATTGTAGGAAGAATGGCCTTGGGTATGGCAGGAATGTAAGCCCATAAGGAAGACTGATATCTACATCTGCATAGTTGAACATTATGAGCTGAAAAATCATGCCTAGGAATTTTATTTCCTATATATAAACAGATTTGAGAAATTAAAAATTCTTAAGATATGCTAGCAATTGGTTTGGTTGATTGAAGGTTGAGAAAATTAAAATAATAATGGTATTGGGTATGGCATTGTTGTAAGCCATAATAAATATTGATTCCTATAGCTGCAAAAGCCAAATGAATTATGAGTTGGAAGCTCATGCTTGGAAAAAAAAAATCCTATATAAAACATAATTGACATTTATGATTGAAATTGTTATAACAATATCTCATGATGAATGTATTTTTATAATACAGAGGAGATGTTGGCTATTGAAGTTGGAAGCTCGCAAAAAAGAACACCAGAAGCAAATTGAGCTCAATGATGAAGGAATGAAATGAAGAAAGTCTAGTGGACTTGTTGTAGCTAGAGTTCTTGAAGCCGCAACTATGAAACTTTCTGGCCAAGTGCATTGGAGCCTAGAGAGAAGTGGAACAACCTAAGGGACTGCAGGGCAGAGAAAGGGGTTCATTTATTTGGGTTGTGCAAGATGAGAGGGAAGGAGAGCTTGTTGGTTGGAACTATTGCCAGAAATATAAATTCTGAAGATCATTATACATGTTTTGGGTCTGAATGACTATGTATACATGTTTAATTTTAGGCCAGAGTGCCTATGTATATAATATTTGGATGGACTTCATGTGTGGATTAAGCCCAGAGGGCCTAGATTTGTAATTTTAATAACATTGGAATGGTGTTGTGCACTAAGGATAGTGCCAAAATAAGGGGAGGGGGATGTAACACCTTGGTTTAACCCTTATGAACTATAATGTATTATGTAATTGTTACTTAGGTTGGTGATCCAGTAAAGTGGAAAAGGGGCCAGAGTGCCTAGGAAATGTAATACATCTATATACATTAATAAAAAAATACATTGATGGTTGCAAGACGGACAAGGAAAAAAGATATAGGGGGCATTCCACAAGAGAGGGGTCTTGAAGGGCTAAGTATTTCTAATATATTTTATTTACCCATAATTAATTTTATGGAGAACATGGGTTACATGAGCTTCTTGGGAGGAAGGCTATGTGGCTCTTGTTTTCATGTAATTATATAAACCCTTCCTATGGGATATTTTGGGGTTTCTCTTGGTTAATCATTTCATTTTAGAATCCCTCATTTTCACTCTAATTGAATTTGTGTGCTATTGGGGGGGAGCATGGAAACAAATGGTTGGAGGAGGAGAGCCATTTCTAGATGGTTGTAATATATTATTGATCATTCTAGGAGGGAATGGATACTTGTGTGCATGAGGTTGATGGAATTTTAGAAAGAACTGTCCACGGCTGAGAATCCTTGGAGTTTCCAGTAGGGATATTTCTTGACCAGTAGCATTGGATCCCTAGAGAGAAATGGAACAACATGGGGGAATGCATGGCAGTGAGAGGTGTCCATTTCTTTGGGTTTTGCAGGATGAGGGGGAAACAAAGATGGAAATTTGTATTTATTGTGTGGTCGGGAAACCTAAGAGCTATTTAACCAATTGTTGTGTGTTTTAGATTTGGCCTAGAACTCATCCTTGTGGATTCATATCTCTGGCTTGGGGGTGACCTGGTGTTGAGAGTAAATGAATAAAAGTGTCTATGGTTGGGAGGAACGTCCTTGGTCTGTAGCCAGTTGGTGAATGTTTACTTACAAAGATAAGTGCTCTCTGTGTTTTTTATATAATGTATATTCCACTGTGTTTTCAATTATCTCTTAGATATGTATTTATAATGTTCTTGTCTGCTAGTTGTTTGTTATGCATGGCACGTTGTTTATTTCTTTTATGTTGTAGCATGGATATTGATTCATGCATGTGGGTATTTCATGATTGATTTCGGATTGAGATCAGTTCAGAAGAGAGTTTTTGGAGTAGTGTGGCCATCCTATGGGTGGTTGGGTACATTATATATTAGCATGGCTAGCCTGTGGGTGGTTGGGTATGTTACAAGTGATTAGAGGACACATTTCTTGAATAAAATGATCGCTTCTTTGACATATGAGTTTCAAATTCACCACCAAAAGAGAACACCTTATCATCCTCAGGCGAATGGAACAATGGAAGCATTCAACAAGATCCTAGAACATGCACTAACGAAGATATGCAATGTAAATCGAGATGATTGGGATTTGAGGATTCTTGTAGTGTTATGGGCATAAAGGACTAAATATAATATTTTGATAGAACAGACACCATTATGTTTAGTATATGGCTAGGAAGCAATTATGCCTATGGATTTCATTGTACCGAGTCTATGCATTGATGTGTTAGCAGAGATTATAGATTATGGTGCAGTAGAGAAAAGACTAACAGAGATAGTAGAATTGGAGGAAGACCATTTTGTCACAGGATTTCATCAACAAGTGTAGAAAGTGTGTGAGGAGGCATGGCATGATAGACACATTAAAAAAAAAAACAGATCAAAGAATTAGTTTTTCTCTATGACAACAAATTTTTACAGCACCCTGGAAACTTCCAAATGCACTAGTTTGGTTCGTATGTGATAATATTTGTTACAGAAGTAGGTGTTGTTCAGTTGGAGAAATTGAATGGGGAAGTTGTGGAAGGAAAGGTAAATGGTATTCGGCTAAAATTCTATAGGGACATTTGTTATTCCGCACACTAACCCTGACCGTGTAGTATGTGTACCATAGTACTTGTATTATATTTATTATAGAGAAAAAGAAAAGGAAAGGAAAGGAAATAAATGGCTAAATTAGACAATGTTCAAAGAGTCAAACTAGCAATGAACAATAAAATGTCACAGAAAGGAAGGAGAATGGAACTATACACAAAAAGGAGAGGTGAAGAACCAAGATAAAGAACTACGCAAAGGATGGGTAAAGCATTAAAGAAAAACTTCATGGAAAGAAGGCAAGAACGCGTAGTCATAAATGAAAAGCATCGACAAATATCTTGACAAGATGGAAAATCTAGACCATGATCTGTCAAATAATCCAGATTTAATGCAGAATATGGAAGGAATTGAATATGAGTACAATCAGATTGGACTGCAAGTTTATGAGAGAAGAGGGAGATAACAATTGGCAGCAAGCTATAAAAGAAGAGAAAGAGCGATGGGAAAAGGTTATTATTGCATGCGCATTCGAGAGAACATCGAACAGAGGAGAGCCAGCACTAAAGAAGGAACAAAACCAAGTTTTTTGAAGGAAGAACTGAACTACAAAGAGCTATGAAACTGCAAAAAACAAGAGCTTCTACATCAAGAACAAAGAAACAAATCACTAAGCAGGAAGCGGGGTCAGTGCAGCAAGAAGTCCCAAGGGAGTAGGAAGCAGATCCAAGTTGGTGAATTTTCCTAGAGCATATGTTCCACCAAAAAAGTCGACAACAAAACAAGACAGACTACAAATGGAGGAAAAATATGACATGGTTACACCAATGATTCCACTTGGGGTCACTATCGATGGATATATTTTAGGTGTGATAAAGAACCTAAGGTATGTATACCACGACCTTCCAAACTTAAATAATTTTCCAAATATAGAACCACATAATTATATGCATCTAAGAATGAATCTAACATCACTTGTAATCACAGTTGAGCTGAAGGAATGGGAGACAAGGTTGCAGTGAATAGTAATACTAAATCTATTGGAGATACCCCATTTTGGCAGGAGCACGGAGATTAAAAATTTGTGTCAAATTATTGCTAAGTTGCATCCCTGGAGGGTTCTTATGGTTGGAAAGAGTAGTGTCCATTGATACCTAGATGATTGTGCAGATTACAAGACTTCCATCAGCAAGCGAAGACCCATTACCATTATTCACAGACAAGATGAAGGAAAAATCCTTAGCATAACAAATGAAGGAAAATTATGGCAAATTCAGAGGAGCGCATGGACTAGACCTTGTGAGAATCAATGATGATACAATAATTTTTATGACACAGGTGTAGTCCTGTAAGATACTAATAAAATGTCGCAAGTGTTATCGCTCCAAGAAACCCTTTGTGGTTGTAGACCAAAGGTTCTTGGTAACTTAAGAAATAAATACTTTTTAGTAGGTGGATCAATGGGATACCAAGAAAGCACAATGAAGGGATTTACTTATCAGAATATCTTAATGAACCAGCGCTTTTAGAAACTGTCAATCAGATGCAATATAACAAGAAAGGTATGAAGAATACTATTCAGATAACCAA
>ML794924.1:58366-93594 GCA_009831015.1 Picea engelmannii
GTTGAAAGCGGACAGATTTTCAAAATTGAATTTCTCGGTCATAAAAAATCCATTTTTCACATATGAATAGTCGATCGACATCTAGAGAATCTCATATTTCCAATGGTGTTGTCAGATCTTAATTTGGAGCTCAGGAAAGGATTTAAAATTTCCCTGCAAGTTTAAGTGTCATTTTTCCATTTGCAATTCAAAACCCTAAACGATGAACAATGTCTGATATGGAAACAAAGATTTGATTTGATGTTGCCAACCCGGGAGTACAGCCTCTGTTAGCTATTGACTTTCCTCAGCACGCCTCTTTGTAAGCCCCTGTTAGCTACGGAAAGTATGCACTTTCCACAGCGCGCCACTTTGTAGAAGACCCTCCTTAGCTGTTGAAAGCATGTATCTTTGACAGCGCGCCACTTCGAGAACTGATTTTAAGAACCTTTTAAGATTTGACACTTTCAACAGTGCGCCAACTGATGAAACGATCTCCTTAGCTGTTGAAAATGGGCACTTTCCACAGCGTACAATGAACCTTTGAAAACAAGTTAGCTGTGGAAAGTAAAAAATGACAATTTTGAAAAAAGAAGACTTTACAATCCAAATTATTTTTAAGTCAAACCAAAATCTAAAAATTTGCAGCTAAAAGACTTAACAATGAGTTGAGGAAACTATCAATAGCCATGCTATCCACTGTAAAACCCGACCAAAATGATGGTGCTATTTTGGGAGTTAACAGCAAGGACCAGGTGGCAACTAGAGTTATAGAAATAGTAGAGAAGTGTGTCACAGAAGTGATGACGAACTGGTCAACATTTATGGTAAATTAATTTTTAATGGATTGCAGGGAGGCATAGGAGAAAGGAATAGAGTTCCATTATGCTTGGCTATTAATTTTGATAGCATTAACTACAAAGAGGGAGTCGAAAGAGATGTAGTTCCTAGACATAATGCAGAAACCATTCCTGGCAATGAGATATGTGTCATTGCGGCATACCTCGCATAAGAACATATAGTTGGACAAGAACATAACCTTCTACATATATAAGGAGACTATTCGACAATGAATTAAAGACATGCCATGCATTCAACCAAATATAGTTGAAGCGTATAAGGAAATTATGCAATTTAAGGATGGGAAGCACCATATGTATATTCAGGAAAAGAAGGAGATGGATCAACAATGGTTGTCGATGCATTACAAGGTGACAAAGAAAGAAATTAGCCAGATTGTAACGGTTTGGATGAAGAGTGGAGAATCCTAGAGATAGAAACAATGCAGAAGGATACAAAAAAACTAGAGAATGAAACACAAGAACTAGAAAAGGATCAAGAAGAAGAATGGGACCAAGGAAATGGTGAAGGTGAAGTTCAAGAAATCCCATCATCCATTGGAGAAAAAAAAAAGGAAAATTCAAAGGATCAATCAGTTCACAATCATAAGAAGAGTAAAGTCGTCAATCCAGTACTGATCCAATATTTGACTAAGGAGGACTTAGAAAAAATTGGATATCAAGTGAAGGAAGTGGCGGAAGAAGAATTTATGTGAGCCACGCAAAAATAGGAGGAGATGCATACAAATATGTAGGAACGTATAGCAACACTATGCCAACTCTTGGAGGCAACAAAGGTAGTGCCGATTAGAATGGGAGAGGAAGAACAGATTGAGAGTATAGCCAAGACTACAAACCTACAACATCGCAATAGCCATCAAGATTAGTAAAGCATAGAGTAATGAAGATATCAGCAAGATCATTAGAGTTTCCATCAATAGAGATGCAGGAACAAGTGCAAGCATTAAGTCATATTGACTTAGTGTTATCATAGCTACCTATTATTGTATGACATAGCTTGCAGCCAAGTGTAACAAAGGAAATTCAGTTGCACACGGAATCGACTACGATGGAGTTGGATAAAGTGAACAAGGACAAGGCAACATTACATGTCAAATATAGTACACTAGTTCAAGAGAGGGACAAGGATGAAAAAAGAGAAGGAAGGTTGAAAAACATAGTACATGAAGTATATAGAAACTTCCTAGAGATACCAATGGAAATAGATACTCCATTGGATGAGAAAATTACAAAGATCAATGAAGCCATTGAGGGATTCTACGTGAAAAATAATAGACCTAGAAGTGTGCACTACACCAAGTATTGTACCCAAAGAAAGAGATCAAAGGAATAAGACAACTACGACGACAATGGAAAACATTAAGAGATTGGATGAAAAATGTGCAAAGTTGTATGAAGAAATCACACAAGTATGGACTCAGTTGTTGGAGAACACAGAGATACAAGCATTGGAACAAAGGCTACATCCTATGCAGGAGAAGGCATGGGAGATCAAATATACAACGAACACTCTGCCACCAAAAGAGCAGATGAGTGCAATTATTGAGAACATGCAGTTGAACCAAGAGATAAATCAAACCAAAGCAGAGAAACAAAATCTTACGTAGATGCTAGAGACACTATAGGAGGAATCCTTCAGAGTGAAAAAAGAACTTGTGGAAATGTAGGACATACTGAAGCAAGTGATGCAAGATAGTGTTGAGAAGTTGAAGAACCCTATTACTACGCAGATGGAAGACACAATTTTGGCACAAGAAGTGCAAGCAAAGAAAAAGATTGCAATTTCAAAGGAGACTTTTGATAAGCTCATTGTGAAACTAAAGAGAGCACGGAAACAAAAATGAGTGGCTCAGGATGAGCCACAGGTGAGTGTTGGGAGCCTGTTTGGACAAGCATTTTGGGACAATTTTTGGGAACTACATAGGAGCATGCACAAAACAAGGATGGCAGTTAGCACATTTTTCAATATCAGTGCACACGAAGGAAGGAAGTTAGTTAGAATTTGTTAGGTATATTGGTCCTTTGTAATGGGATAATCCATAATGTAAATGTATAAATATATAATGGTTTCGGGTAGGAAGTAGAGTTGGAGAGTATACGAGTTTAGAGATAAGTGTGCACTATGTGGGATAACGGTAAGGGAATTTCGGTTATAACTATGATATCATGTATGAGCGCAGTGCGCACATTTTGTAAGGGATGATTCTGAATAATAATATAAGAATCCAATCATCGTGGACGTATTCCATCTCGGGTGAACAATGTTAAATAGGGTGTCTCTACATTATTTTATGTTGTGATGTGTTTGGTTATTATTCAGTTGATTACGTGCACATGATGTATGAATGGTTAATATGAATATTTTATTTATTTTGATGTTTGTGTGCACATGGTATAAGAAATAATAAATGAATGTTAAGGATAATTGTTATGATGAATTCCTCCCATCCTTTCATGACTGCGGAAACCTGGCTTCTGCAATCCCCATAGATATCTCGGGTGAGACTTCACCTGCTTGCGGGTGATTCTGAAAGGGATAGTATCTTAGGTTTTTGTTGGTGAATTAATGTTGAACATCAGTATTCCCACTACACGCCACGAGGTACCCATAACACTCTACATTTTTCGGTATCTAGTTCCCCATATAACCTGCATAGCGTGGATACCACATATTGGTAGGGAGTTCTAAGTAGATTGGATTGGTAGTCGTAGGTGGCTAGGGTGTCAGCCTCTTCCTATTCCTCCTTGGAATCATTGAAATAGTATGCACCTACCCAGAGGTGTAATCATGGTGGCTAGATCATTTTTTATCTCTATAGAGGGTTGTACCTACCCCATTTACTAGAGCCTAGTATGTTATTTCTTGCAAAACGAGTTTTTCAGTATTAAAAATGGGGAGAAAATGTGGGGCCTTGGTTGCACTATATACTCTGATGTAGGTGTCGTGATCCATTAAGTAATAATATCCTACCCTACCTACTAAAATCATACCTTTATCAGTCATGCAGGGTACAAGGACATAGAATAGTACCTGATACAAAGGAATGAGAAAATTCTCACAAATTTTATGGTGTTGTGTGTGATACTTGTAATCCATGAGACATTTGCAATAGAAATGAATGGGAAGATCAGTTGGATTCTAGGCCCAACCCATCTTTGGATAAGCATGAATTAGACACATTGCATCTAGAATATAGGATGATATGTGAAATCTTGGATATTTTATGGGGGGCATTTTCTTCATTTTTGATATTGCTTATGCCAAGGTGGAGGAAAGGATGTCTACCCAATTGAACATTGACTCGATGGTTGTAATAGTTTGTATCAAGGGTACCCATGACACTCATAATTTTTGGGCATCATGTTCCCCATACATAGCATGGCTACCACATATTGGAAGGGGTTTCTAAGTAGATTAGTTGGGTAGTCATTGGATTCTCTCGTCTTAAATTTCTTTCCCATAACCCACCAATTTCTCATGATGTATTTGGTTTCCAAGGGGAACTCCTTAACCTATTCATCATTGAGCTTTAATTCCTTATCCGACAACTGGTAGCATGTTATGAGTACTGATGGTTGGAAAGAATATACTTATTTTCCTTCTGCATTTACTATTTATCTATCATCCATGTTGGCATGTATTATTATCCATGATATAGCTTCAACACAAGGGAAGATTGATAAATGTGAGGTTATCATGTGCAGTTTGGAGTGCCTGGTTTTTTTATACATGCTTAGGTCTAGTTCTCCCTTTGGAATTTGTGTGAAGGTATGATTGGTGAATATTTGATATATTTCACCCCAGTGAAATGAAGTATCCTTGTTGATGACACAAAGGGTGTCCTCATAAAAAGGACATGGGGTGTCGATTTCTTCCTCTTCTTCTTCTTTCCTTTGGTAAGTGGCCATGATATTCCCTATGGATCACCCATGTTATCAATAACGAAATATTAATCCGGTTAGCACATAGAAAACTAAGCTAAAAAATAAAATACATGATAACCCTTGAAGAATAAATTCTTATATGTGAACTCCAAGTATAGTAGCCATGATAATTCTAAATTTGAGAGGAAGGGATTCCAAGGCATATGTATGAAAAACCTTGTTATTATATCTGAATCCAAGAGTCGGGCCTAAAACCTGCTAGCCCCTAAGCGGTGGTACTATAGTTGTGTTCTATGTGGAAGTGTACTAAGGGTTTGGAGTAGTGAATTCCCCTCTATATGAATAGAGGAAGGGAATGCTCATGTAAAGAGAAAGAATTTATCTTCTAGTTGACTTATTCTTTGGATTGAGGGCCCCAATGAGTAAGAGAGAAAACCATTATCCTTGTGATTGATGATTTAAATGACGAGCATGTGGGGGTGAAGTTAAACAAGGGAGAAGGATTATTGGTTTCATTAGATGTTTATATAGGAAAGAAATAAATTTTCCCATGCATGGCTCAAATGGGAGGAGGGATAAGGGTTTCATGTGGTTCTACCCTATTTTACTCCTGCACCCGTTTTTTTTACTTTAAATGGATTTTTTTAATTCAAATATAGGGTGCACGCAAACACAAATGGGGGGCCTAAAGTGCCCTACTCATGCATACATGGCATTGGCCTTCCTACTTGCATAATTTCCCAAATCACTGCTAAGGAACTCTATTTTAAAAACCATTTTTTGGAGCATGTACGCACCTTGTTGCACTACTTCCCATGTACATACGCTTGTTGCATGCTAGACAGCCCATGTACATATGCTAGTTGCACACTAAACAGCCTGTCTATACCTCCAAAAGTTGCAAAAATTAAAAAGTTGTAAGGAATTCGATGGAATTTACAGAATATTAGTGGTTTCCCAATCAATTCACCTGCCATAGCTCGTCTCCCAACCGAATAAATATCCTTTTGTCATATAAAAGGAGGTCTTGGGGTCTCATTCAAAAATCAAGCATTAGAATAGTGAAACTCTGCCCAAATTCCCTTTCCTTTCTTGCCCAATTATTTGCAGCCTTTTGTGAGTTATTGCCTCAGCATTCCCTTTCTAGCCCCTTTTCTCCCATACAATCCATTCCCTTCCCTTAAGGTGATCAGTAGATTATGAGAGAAGGCATCTGGAAGGTGCACTTGGAGCATTGTTAAGAGGAGCCCGGACTAGGTTCACAGAGTGTCGACCTACAAAGGTTGTAATTTCCAATAATTGAGTATTGAATAAAAGAATATCTTTTCCCTGTCCCAAATGATGGTTTATATGTCTTTTCTTTGATTTATACATGACAATTTATATCTAACCCTAATTGATGAATAGAAATAGAATGTTTATAGCCTTGTTTTCCTAGTTGTGGATGTAGGTCATCTTTGGGAGGAGACTTGCATCCTTGGGAGCTACAAATCTTGAGGAGGTCAGCACCAAACGTTGGATAAAAGGTATAGTTTTTGACATACTATTTCATTTCTTTATGTTCATCTATTTTGGAATGTTTGGGGTAGTGTATAAATTAGATTGACTTTCAGGGAGTCATTTCTTTGTCTATACTTAGAACCCTATTATAGTTATAGGGGGATTTCCTGCTAGCATAATTGGTGACTCCGTTGGAGAGTCTATCTAGGGTTTTAGAGGGAGGTTTTTTGGGTTTTTAATTGGCTTCTTGATTGCATTTTGAGTTTTAGTCAAGTTTACTGAGTCTTTTAAGGATCTCTGATCACCTGCAAGGTTCCTACCATTTTTCCCAGCCCTGTCAATCTACCTAGTCTTTTTATTTTTGACAAGTCTTAGAGGTGTACGTGCCATGTTTTTGGTTAGCTTGCGTACATACGCACTCTGCATAGTTGACAGCCCGCGTACATACACAAGTTGTTGATGCAACAACCCACATATTTGTGTCTTGAAAGTGTTTTTTTAACAAAGAGAAGTTTGTCTCTTTTCTTGATAGAATTTTAGGCTTCTCAAGAATTTCCTGAACCTGTTAGAGTCTCTATCTTTGGCCATAGCTTGGGTTAAAGTTTCAGTTAACTTGTTCCTTAGTTTTATTTTATTTGTCCTAAAGGTTTAGAGTGAACTATCAAGTTTTATATCCTCCTTTTGGTTTCTTGTTTGAATCCCTGCATTTACGCAATTGGCTTAGGGTCTTCGTCAATATTGGTTTCAGTTTTCTCTTTTTTCTTGTTTCTTGCTTTGAAAAACAAAACAAAAAAAAATTACTTTAGTTTTTCTTGTTAAAGCAATTCGAAAAATCAAAAAGGAATTTATTTTCTTGCATTTAGTTTGGTAAAGTAGCCTAGGTTGTTTGGTTACAGGAGAAAAGAGTTTATTTTTCAAATTTCTTTCTTGATTTCCTAAAATACAAGTAGCTTTGCTTAGTCAAACGAAAGCAAGTTTTAGGAAATTTTCATTTACAATATATTGAAACATTGATTAGAAAAGTTGAATGTTACAAAGAGTTTTACAAAAGTTGCTTTAATTTTGAATTATCTTTTTTCTTTCAAATGCTCTAAAGTTCTCTTCCTTATTCGTCTCTTCAAAACACCATTAGTTGTACGACCACATCCTTTGCGTAAATCAAGCCTTAAAATTAACACTTAAATTAAAATATCTTAGAATTTTTGTTTGTAAGGTTCGTCGACTAGTTTAGGATTTTAGGGCCTTGAATTAGGTGTGAAGAGGAAAATCTTCAAGGCCATTTAAAACAAACGTTGGAGTCTGAGATAGGGAGTGTTTTAAGTCCAGCATCATAAGAGTTATCTGAGACCCCCCTCTAACATAGGGGATAAATGCGATGTCACGTGAGGAAAGGTAGAGGAGATAGCCCCTTCAAAGTTGGACCAAACATAGTGGGGATTGTATGTTCAGGGTCTTTCTAGAAAACAATACTGATTGCATTTGCCTATAGAGATTCATGGACCTAAAATCCATTCAAGATCCTTAGTTTTCTTCCAGACCAATTTCTTTTAGCACCCTTGAAGGGCTTCGGACTTTTTATCCTACTCATTACAATTAGTCTGACTGTTGATTTTACCCACCTAGTGACTGACTGCGAGCTGGAAACTTAGTTGCCTATATTTTACGGACTTACACAAGTGATTGTGGGGGTATACCGCAGTACCTAGGGCAGACGTTGAATCGTGCTTCGCATAGTATACCCAGAGGGTGATTTTGTTTTCACGTTGCACTTACATCGGTTAGTTTCTCTAGTTTCGATTGGCATAACTGTCCTTCCCACTAGTTAGTTGTATGCTTCATTTGCCTTTAGGAAATTTTAGTGTGTGCTTTGTGCTCTCTAGTTTTCCATAGTGAGTTAGTCAGTCATTTCTTCAGGTCTATGACCTAAGGTGGTAGACCTCCCATTCCACCGATCATGAGGAATTTTAGGTCTTTCGCTTAGAAACATGGATCTACCTCTTTATAGGCATTCTTTTTATACCACTGGTTCGCCAGAGTCAGTGTGTGAGAATTTTACGAACTTGAAAAATCCTTCAAGGGGATAACTTGTGCATAAGATCTTCATGGCTAAATTTCCTGACGATACCAACCAAGGAACCCCTTCAAAAGGGGATTCTTGTTCTTTTCCTTTTTTTGGAAATGTTGGTGTCCCTTTGATGGAAACTTTGTACATTCTTTCATTGAATGTGGGACTATCGGTTTGGTTGGGTACCATTCCAAATGTCCCGAATTCTCTTGACACTTCTTAGTTAAGCACCTTATTTCATGGGAATCATGTTGATGTTTCTTTTTCATCAAAGTCTTCCCCTCCTCCTTATTCCTTCCTTGGTGAATGTATAGCTACTAGTAATCAGAAGTCTAAACTAAATAGAAAGAGGAAGAATAGGAAGAAGAAATCACCAGCCTCTGCGAGTCATGTTGGAGATAGTTCGTCAACCTCTTCAAATCCTGTTGAAGACCACCACCTAACCTTTGCAAGTCATGCTTGGGGTAAACACCCAACCTCTGCGAGTCATGTTGGAGATAGGTCATCAACCTATGCAAGTCATGTTGAAGACCAGCACCCAGCCTCTACAAGTCATGCTGGTGGAAAACAACCAACCTCTGCTAGTCATGTTGGATAGTTGTCAACAAACTATGAAATTCATGTTTGGGGTAAGAACCCAGACCCTGTAAGTCATGCTAGGGGAAAAATTCCAGTCACTCCTAGTCATACTGGTAATATGTCAACAACCTTTGTGATTCATGTTGAGGACAAGAAACCAGCCACTACTAGTCATGTTGGGGGCAGTCATTATGTTGAGAAACATAGATGGATAGGATGTAAGCCTAAGTTCCCTTGTAAGCTTTGCAAGGGAGATCACCTTACTCATTTATGCAATGGCCTTCCAGAGGAACGAAGATTGTGGCCCATGTCTGCAAGATCTTATGATTCTTAGTCTTCTGAGGTTTCTCACGGTCTATTCAGCCAATGGTTGATAAAGTGATTGTGTCGATGAAATATTTGGTTGATCCCACTCTTTTCTTGGAGAGTGTTGATTCTAACAAAGTGATCATGGTGATGCAATATTTGGTTGATCCCACTCTTCTCTTGGGGAGTGATGTGTATACCGACTATTTTTTTAGCATTTCCAGATTAGTACTTTCAGAACAAGGAGGAATTCCACTCACTNNCCCCCCAAGTCCTAGTATGGTTTCCTTTGATTTGAATGACCTTGTTGAGCCTTGCCTTCCTTCTTTTGCACCTTTTCAAATAAGGGTTGAAGTTAATTCAAAACAAATTTACTGATGTATTGTAGATGAAGGATCCTCCACAAGTATTTTATCCTCCTCGTCTTGGCAAGATTTGGGTTCTCCCGAGCTTGTGACTACTTCGCATGAGCTATTGGATTCTGACAGACGTCCTAGTGAATATTTAGGGATTCTTCCACAGTTGCCTATATCATTAGGGGGGGAGACTATCCTTGTCGATGTTATATTGGTGCAAGTCCCATAAGATTTCAATATGCTTCTCGGGTGTGATTATGTATAGGATATGAACGTTGTGGTGTCTACACTCTTTCGAGTGATGCATTTCCCTCACAATGGAAGAATTATCACTATCGACCAGCTGGAATCTAATAATCACCATCCTAATTCAATGTTAGTTCAAGTTGCCCCTTTATATGTTCCTAGTATTTGTGTAGACTCTACCTCGCCACAGGTAAATTATGTGGCATGTTATCCTCGGTGTTCAATTTCTGCTGAGCAAGAAATTTCTCACTCGTGTTTTCCTTCTCAAAGCTTGGTCTCAGCAATTGATCCATTGGTTTATCGAATGGGGGCATGGGAGCCCTTACTTCCCCCTCTTGGCCCAAGTGATCTCGAGTCTCCTTCTGAGTCTGATCTCACTGTTTGTAGATCCTCAAGCCCTCATGCTTGTGATTCTTCGATGATAGACTCTGCTAGTCCTAGCCAGAACCTTCATCGTCATATGTAATATTTTCATCTTTTTTCTCCCTTTGGGACTATCGACCCTCCTCGTTTGCATGATTTCTCATATTTTGAATTTCCTTCGGATGAGGCTATCCTTGAATCCATGACTACAGTTTCTACATTGTGGGAAGACTTACAACGTGATTTGTGTTTTCTTCCCTTTTGGGAGACTTTCCAAGTTGACTATCGAAGAGACTCTTGGTGAGATCCTAGCAACGGGCTCTAGCTAAAATACTACTATGCATGATTCATACAACTGTACGATACCTTGTACATATTGTATAGTACAGGTTTGTGGAGTCGCCAATTCTGCTAGTGGGAAAATGCCCCTATAACTATACTAGGGTTCTAAGTATAGACAGAGCAATGACTCCCTAAAATTCAATCTAATTTCTACACTACCCCAAACATTCCAAAATAGATGAACAAAAAGCAATGAAAGAGTAAGTCAGAAACTGTATCTTTTATCCAACGTTTGGTGCTGACCTCCTTAAGCTTTGTAGCTCCTAAGGCTGCAATTCTCCTCCCAAAGATGACCTGCATCCAAAACTAGGAAAACAAAGCTACAAACATTCTATTTATATTCATCAATTAGGGTTAGATATAAATTTTCATGTATAAATCAAATAAAATACATAAAAACCATCATTTGGTACACAGAAAAGAGATTATTTTATTCAATACTCAAATATTGCAAATTACAACCTTTGCAAGCCGACGCTCTGCGAACCTGGTCCAAGATCCTCTTAACAATGCTCCAAATGCACCTTATAGATGCCTTCTCTCACAATATATTGATCACCTCAAGGGAAGGGAATGGATTGTATGGGAGAAAAGGGGCTAGAGAGGGATTGTTGAGGCAATAACTCACAAAAGGTTTCAAATACTTGGGCAAGGAAGGAAACGGAATTTGGGCAGAGTTTCATCGTTCTAATGCTTGATTGTGGACTGAGACCCCGAGACCTTATTTTGTATGACAAAAGGATATTTATTTGGTTGGGGGACGGGCTATGGCATGTGAATTGGTTGGGAAACCTATAATAGCCCATAAATTCCACTGAATTCCTTACAACTTTTTAATTTTTGCAACTTTTGGAGGTATGCGTGGGTTTTTTAGTGTGCAACTAGTGTATGTACGTGGGTTGTCTATCATGCAGAAAGTGTATGTACACTGGGAGTAGTGCAGAAGGTCACATACATGCTCCAAAAAATGGTTTTTTAAATAGATTTCCTCAGTATTGATTTGGCAAATTATGCAAGTAGGAAGGTAAATGCCATGTATGCATCAGTAGGGAATTTTAGGGCTATAACAGTGCCCAATGTAACATACATGTTGTTTTGAAAATAGGTATATAGAGTGGTAGTGTGGGATCAAAAACATTGTAAATAGTGTGTTATTTTCCTATATTGTGTGGACATTGGACTTCAAAACTGCAATGCCTTTGAATGATACATAAATGGGCTTTTCAGGGATTTAAATGATCATTGGTTGCACAAACCAAGAAATGACAATCATACGAACATTTTAAATAATGTCATCGCATCTCACACATTCGAATTTAAAAGCATGGGGTCCATTGTGTCAGTGCTTGGATGTATTTCTGTCATTGTTGTATCAACGAAGGAGGAAGATCTTTCTCCATCAATATATAGACAAGGAAAGGAAATATTTCATCAACATATTGGTCAGAAAAGGAAATATTCCGTCGATGTATCAGCAAGGAATGGAAATATTTCACGAACGTAACAATGAAGTTGAAAGATATTAGGCTGTCAATGTATCAACATCGAGAAATGATTGTGTCTCCATCATTTCGGTGATGGAAAATTATCTTGGGTCGTTGATGCGTCGGTGAAAAAAAATGATCTTACTGCTACTTTGTTAGTGACCAAAATTAATTTCATGTCCAATATGTTGGCACCCAAAAATGATTTCACCTCTAAAATGTTATGTAGCGGTGAGAAAAAGAAATTATTTCATTGATATGCATTGTATCGGTGTTCAAGGAAGATATTCAATTTTCAATTCAAACTAGATTTCATTTGATGATAAAGAAAGTCTAGAGTCGGTAGCTTGAATGAAATCTACAAATGTAAAGGGGCCTTAAAATTTGAGAGAAACATAGGTAGGTTGGGTATGATTCCTTCATTTCAAGGAAGGGCGTTGAAAGAAAAGTGAATATATTATGGGGAGGGGTTGTTGATAGCACAAAAATTGGAGACACACTGGACATGGCCATGAATCTCTTCATTACATATTATTAAGCTACAACCAATTTCTGATACAAGAAGTTTTACTTCAAGAAGTACCAAAGCAAAGCCTTGGTAGATCCCACTAAAATTTGAATTTTGAGAGGAGATGAGTAAGAATTTATACCTGGTCTAAATGAATTCCTAGTTACATTCTAAAAGCATTTAAAGAAACCTTTATTTCCTTGATCATAGCTCTTCTCAAGAGGTAAGTGCAGTATCACAAGGTGGTCATACATCAAGAATGTTGAAAGTTTAGGTCAATTATTGCATATTTTTGGTGTTGTTCAACTGTCAGGGAGCATCCATAACCTCAATGGAGTCACCATGGCATCATAGGCCTTTCTCCGCTACTAGTAAGTGTCCATAGCACCAGTGAAGGTACCTTCATGTCCTACATGATCTGAAATTCCTTTCCCAATCCTTTACCTTTGAACATGGCTTCCTCTTTCTTTATTGTTAGAGGGAGGTGGAAGGGAGATTTCAGTCTTCCTTAAAGGCATGTGCGATGACACTTGTTTGTGATGTTTTCTTAGATATGCATGTTTATAGATAAGCTACATCCTTATGCAAAATTCCTTGAAATACCCCATATGCTTCATGGTTTAAACATTATCCCTTAGTTAAGTGTGAGTGAAAAGTTCCCTCTTAATGTAACCAGTTACCTACCCTGACCAAATTATGAGATATTGATGCTCTTATATTACTTCATCAATGGTCCTATATAGTGTCTGAGCCTTGAATGCTAGATTGATTTAACCATAGAAACACATGAATAACGGATGTCTTGTCACATTGTTAGGAGTATATTTCCATGACATTAAACCACTTCACGCCATTTCATTGGAAGAATAGGATGTTACAAACAATGATATATTCCTAAAGGGAAGTAGTCAAAGGGAATTTGGGAGAGAACATTTTCAAAATGATGCTGAAAAATAAAATCTAAATCAAACCGACTAAGACAAAAATAAGACAAAGTAGAACAAACATAAATTTAAGCAACCTGGACAACGAGAACTAAGAAATAAAACTCATTATTTATGTACAAGTCATCTATCTCAAGACATCTAACTGGAGTATTTATTTAGGATTTGGTAATTTACCTATGTTTCTTAGAGGAATGAGGATTGATCTCCCCAATGATATTCATCCCCAATTGTTTATATGTTTCTTCAACAGTTATGGGTTTCAAAGGGATTATAGCTTTCTTTTCCCATCCACTGCATTTTTGGTACACTTTGCAGGTCCTAGAATACGCGTGTGAGTCTTTGAAAACTATGGGCTAATAGTATCCTTTTGTTGGAGTAGGACATTTTGGGTAAGGTTTTGGAATCACACAGGAGCAAACTGTGTGACAAGTCAACAAAGGAGTAGCATGTGTGGAATATAGTTAGTGCATTTTCAAGATTCAGTGCTTGCGGAAGGTAGAAGTTAGTTAGTAGTAGTTAGAATTTTTGGTCCATTTTGTAATGGGATAATCCCTAATACCATTGTATAAATATGTATGGGTTTTCGGTAGAAAGGAGGGCATTATAAGTGAGTGAAATCATAGAGTGAGAGTATGAGAAAAGGATATGAGTAGATTTCAGGAGTATGATTGGAGAATGAGCTAAGTGTGCACTGTATGCATGAACGGCTATAAAATTTTGGAGTAGAAGTGGTGTTTCTTATTTGAGTGTAGTGCACACCTATTGTAAGGATTGAATGAATAATATAAGAAGCCATCTATGGTGTATGTAGCCCAATTTTGGGTGAACCATGTTAAATTTGTGTGTCCTGATGTGTTTGTTGTTATTATGTGTTTGTTGGGTTGTTATATTCTTTGTAGTGAAATTCGAGGTGGATTGACCGACAATCGAAGTTGAGGTGGATCGAAAGCAAGTCGAAGGTCAAGGTGAGTCGACCGGGTAAATTTGAAGTCGAAGGTAAAGGTGGTTCAACATGTTAAAGACATCGACAGAAAGTCGGTAACACACCCAAACCCTAAATACCCTTTTCTAAGGATGGGGCATCAAATTTTCACGTTCCCTTGGTTCATTTTCGGTCCCTTACTAAGTAGAACCATCTTATTATTCTCCTCCAAAGTTTACATATCCCATTACGCGCTTAAGCCAGCTAGAAAGGTCCTCCTCATGACCTCAGGTTGAAAACCATGAGCTAAGATTCTTCTTAGTAAAGGTTTCGGTCCTTTGGAACTCCTGGGCTTTGGGAGTTCCAACTGTGTTGTCGAATTTCCTAGATCGTCAAACAGTGGAGGAAATCAACAGTCCAAATCCTCCTCCAAGATATTGTGGTTAAAAAGTGGCTCAACATTCAGCATGGAACTCTCCTTTTTCCTAATCCTTGAAGTCCTGAAATATCGCCACGTGGCCATATCCCTTCAGTGATCGGTGTTCAGCATTTGGCATTAAATGTTTTATGTTTCATCATTTCAGCAATCGGCGCTCATCATTGGTCCATCGGTGATCGATGACCAGCGATCGTCATTGGAACTTCCTATATCAACCTACACTCAAACCTTTCAAATTCTCACCACGTGGTTTTGGCCCTTCAGTGATCGGTGATTTATGTCAAACACTCCTATATGGTACCACACCCTGAATCTCCTAAACTCCAAAGTTATCCAACCTCCTGGGGTCTGAATTACGTCACTAGCCACGTTGTCCAAGCAAGCACGAACCAGTAGTTGACACATGGTGAGGGTCAAGGGGTGACACGTGTCCTCGATATGGGGTGACATGTGTCATGATCTAACATGCACGATGAGTATGTGAATCGCCCAAAATTGGGTGACATGTGGCACACATAATGTGGGTCCACACCACATCGAATGACATCATCAAGCCATGTCATCATAGACTGATAACTACTCAGTCCTTCAATCTAACGATTCATAAGATTCCACCTAGATCCATAGATCTACGGTTTTCATTACTTTGTGGCTTCGGGCTTCGGGGCTTACTGAATCCTCTTGATTCAAATCCCCCGAAGAGCTAAGTCTCCAGACTCTTGGATCTGGCGCCACGCATCCTCTTTCTATCAACGAACGAGATTTATTTCGGCGGTTTTTACACCTAGAAAACCCTTGGCCAAATTCCTCCAGAGTACAAAGTCTTTGGACCACGAGATCACTTGCCACGTACCCATTCATCCAACGGTCCTCGTCACTTTGGCAGTTCAGCAATCAAGAGTTCGATGTGTATCTCATGTCTTTCCTTCTGGACCACATCGAATCTATCGCCATGCGTACCTAGCATCTACGGCCATGATTTACTCTGGATTGCAAAGCTCTGGGGAAACTCGTGTGTCTCTCTATCACCAAATACATGGACTCTAAGATGATCATTGATCTGTGGACACGTGTCCCTCCCTTTTCAACTATCCATATTTACTCTGCGACTCCGACATTCGGGATATTTGGTGCTAGACCACTCCTAATCTCCCAAAGTAATACTTCATTGAAGCGCTTAACACCTACCTTCCTACATCTGATCTAACGGTTGAGAGAGATCCACACTGGATCCCCATATCAACGACCCTCATCTAATTTTGAGGATTGTAAAGTCATAAGCCCTGAATTCTTGAAGTCGAAAGAGCTAGCTCCTTTCAGACTAGCACAAGGTTCCTAGGCCCTGGTCACATGGGTCTCCTGGAAAATATTATGGGCTAAGCGCAAATCCTTTTTGTGCAAAGGGTTTAAGGGCATGGGCATGATCCCTAGGTCAAATGGGTGAATACTATAAAGTAAAAATGTCCTTCTCCCACAGAATTGAACTTGACATTCTCATTAAGGTAATATTCAAAGGGATAGCAGAACTTAGACGTTTTCAGTCAATCCTACCGCATCTCTCTTGCAAATTCACATCTCATAACTATCTAGCAGCAAAACTAAGATAAATTGAAAGCCATGAAGTATAGAAGTTTACAGAAGCAAAAGAGCCTATCTAATAATTGTTCAAATACTGCAAGATTGAATCATAAGCACAGAAATTTCATCATCACATCCAATATAATACACAGATTATGAAAATACTTATCAGAACTAGAAAACGTGAACCAACTACTAAAAGGGGTGCATGTTTGCTCCCAACCATGGGCATAATCACTCCTAACGGATTTACCAGTAGCCACACCCGAGCTAGACCATGATTCTCGTAGAGAGATTCTTTCTCTTTACTCCACAACAGTCAAGGACGAAGGTTACTCTCCTCCTCCCATGATAATTTGGGGTCTGGTTTTCTCTACTCCAAGTAAGGAGGTTTGCACGAGTACTTCCTTAGTCACTCATGAGCCTTGTTTATCATCTTGTAGCCAAACCCTTTCCATGGCTTCTTTTATCCAAAATGAGCTTACTTCTTAGAATTGTTTTCCTCTCAAATCCAAAGTCAAAGTATCTTCTCCTTCTCTTCTTAGGAATGTGTTTTCTCTACTCTGATATCTTGTAGATCTGTCTCTATCCCTGAATTGCCTCCTTTATTTCCTTCCTCGGCAAGGTTGCATGGGTATGAATCACAATTCGTGGTCATTCCTAAAAGCCTTACAGATGGGTACCCTGCCCCACCTCCTCATTAACTCTTGAGGATGTCCTTCCAACTACCATCTTGACTGGTAATTCAATTTTGGCTCAGAGGATTGTTGAGAAATTACACCCAGTAGGTACTAGTCTCGTGAGGGTCATCTTAACCATACCTAGTTTCCCTTCACCATCTCTCTCTCAAAGCATCCATGGCCTATCTTGGAAATATTTCCCCCTTTCATCATTTGTGCAACACATATTCAAATTCTATTAATAACATAAATTCATACATTGACCCTTTTATACAAGGGTTTGTCAAATCAAACATTCACACATATTTAGTCCACCATAGTCTCTTGGCTAGTTATAGTTATATTTAAAAACTGGGGGAAACAAGGGTATTGCAATCCCCTCCCCCTTAAAGGAAAATCATCCTCAATGTTCTATCTATTGATGTGCTCTGTATGTACAAAAGTAAATGAAAATGGATATGTATGTCTCAGGGCATCCTCCATTTCCTATGTAGGCTCATCTGGGCCAAAGTGTTTCTAATGCACCTTGAACTGTGCAATGGTTATGTTCCTGAGTGGGATTTCCTTCCTGTCTATTATGCATTGAGGTTTTGGTAATAATTCTCCCTTGGGTTCCACCTTAATCACAGACCAGTCAATAATATTATTAGAATCATGTACATACTTCTTTAATAAAGAAACATGGAAAACATTATGTTCTTTCATTGTGAGAGGAACTGCTAGTCGATGGGCGACTGGTCCCACCCTATCAAAAACTTCAAAGGGTCCACAATATCGAGGTGCCATCTTGGCACAAGCTCACATCCTCAAAGAGATTCTCCTGGTTCTAACTCAGAGATACACATGATCCCTCTCTTTGAACTCTCTAGGATTCCTTTTCATGTCTGCATAGATCTTTTGTCTATCCTGTTCTATCTTCATATTTTTCCTGATCTGAATCACTTGTTGTTCCATTTCCTTTAGCATATCTGAACCGATTGTAGCTCTGTCTACTAGGTTGTTCCATTTGATTGGAATGTTGCATTATCTTCCATAGAATGCTTCAAAAGGGCTAATTTTTATTGGCTCTTGATAGCCATTATTGTAAGAAAATTCTACCAGTGGTAGGTAGTCCTCCCACTTCTTGGGTTGATGCATTACATGCATCATCAACATCTCTTCTAATACTTGGTTTACCCTCTCTATCTTCCCATCAGTATGAGGATGATAGGCTATACTAAAGAACAATTTCATTTCAAATCCAGCAAATAGATATTTCCACAAGTCTGAAGTAAACTTTGTATCTCTGTCGGATATAATTTCCTTAGGCATGCCATGCAATCTGAATATCTCTTTCATGAAGATGTTGTAAATATCTATTTCCTTGCATGTTGACTTGACAAGCATGAAGTGAGTAGCCTTGCTTAGTTTTTCCACAACTACCATGATGCCATCGTTCTGTTTGGTTGATCTTGGTAATCCTATGATGAAATCCATGGAGATGGTTTCTCCTTTTCATTCGGGAATCGGTAGAGGCTGCAATAGCCCTTCTGGGTGTCGGTGCTCTGCCTTGACTTGCTGACATTCTAAACACTTAGCTAAGTAATCAACTATGTCATTTTTCAGTCCAGGACAATAGAAGAGTTTCCTAGTGGTCGTGATCATTTTCTGATAACCAGGATGACCAATATATGGTCTTTTGTGTAGTTCATCCATTATGAACCTCTTCAAGTTGTCACAATTCAGAATGTATAATCTACCCTTGTAAGTCAACAGGTCATCATTAAGCATCTGATAACCTTCATACTTCAGCCATGTGGGCTTTTTCTTTAGGTATGATGTCATGCTCTTGAAAAATGCATTTGTTTCTTGTGTCATTTTGACCCTCTCTTTGATGTTTGATTCAATGGTGCTTACAACTACAAAGTGAACTACTTTCATACTTCTACTAAGGGCATCAACCACCCTATTCTCCTTTCCTTTGATATGTTTGATTTCAAAATCAAATTCACTAAGGAGAGCCATCCACCTATCTTGTCTCACATTGAGTTTTGGTTGGTCAAACAAATACCCCAATCCACTATGGTCTGTCATAAGTACAAATCTCCTACCTAAGAGGTAATGCCTCCACATCTTTAAATCATGCACTATGGCAACGAATTCCATATCATGGGTCACATAATTTACTTCATGCTCATTCAACTTTCAGGATTCATAGAAAATGACATGTCCTTCTTGCATAAGGACTCCTCTGATCCCTTCCTTGCAGGCATCTATACACACAAGTCCTTGTTTGGGCCTGAATTATTCATCACAGGTGCATTGGTTAGAAGGTATTTCATCTCTTGAAATATTTATTCACATTCTGATGTCCAAATGAATATATCCCCCTTTTTCTGAAGGGAGGTTATTGGGAAACCAATATTGGAGAATCATTTTATGAATCTCCTATAGTATCCTGCCAGGCCCATAAAGGATCTGATATTAGATACATCCTTTGGGGTAGTCCAATCCATGATGAATTTAATCTTTTCAGGGTCAAATGCCACTCCTTCCTCATAAATAACATGGCCTAGGTAGTGAACTTGTTTTAGGAAAAAGTCACACTTACTAAGCTTAGAATAGAGTTGATGTTCTCTTAGTACTTGGAGTACTACATTGAGATTTTCTTCATGCTCTTCCATTTTCTTGGAATATATTAGGATATCATCAATGAAAACCAACACAAACCTATCCAAGAAATTTCTAAATATGGTATTCATTAAGCACATAAAAGTGGTTGGTGCATTGGTAAGCCCAAATGGCACCACCAAAAATTCATAATGACCATATCTTGTCCTAAAGGTTTTCTTGTGGATATCTTCATCTTTAATTTGGAACCTGATGGTATCCAAACCTCAAGTCAATCTTGGAGAAGATGGTATCACCCCTTAATTGGTCAAGAAATTCATCAATCCTTGGCAAGGGATACTTATTCTTGATGGTCATATTATTGAGTTGTCTATAATCTATGCACAGTCTGAGTGTTCCATCTTTCTTTTTCACAAACAAGGATGGTTCTCCCCATGGAGACACACTAGGTCATATGTAGCCTTTGTCCCACATCTCCTTCATCTGGAGTTTGAGCTCAACTAGCTTTGGTGTACTCATTCTATAGGGCCTTCTAGACATTGGCATTGCTCCTGGTACAAGTTCTATTGAAAAGTAAATATCCCTTATTGGAGGTAGACCTGGTACCTCATCTGGGAATACATATTTATGTTCTCTTAATATGGGATGGTTCTCTAGGTTGGGTTTGTCATTCTCAACAGAGTTTAGTACTTGTATTTCATACAAGGGACATCCCTTTCTACAATACTTCTTCACTTGGAGGGTTGATATTTGTCTCACTGAGACAAGATTTTGAATCCCTTGTAGGGTTACCCTTCTTCCTTCTTCTTTTTCACACTCCAAAGTTTTACCGTAACAATCCAACTTGGGTTTGTGGGAAGCCAACCATTCCATGCCAATCAACAGGTCATAAGATCCTAGAGGAAGTATGTTTAGGTTTTCCTGGGTGGAAAACCCACTCATGACAAATTGGCATGTTGGTATAACCTATGTTACATTTCTTTTGGTTTTAGTGGATAGTTGTACCATCCATGATTTAACATGTTTAACTTGTTGCAATTTACATTTCTCAACCGTTTAAGGGGCAACATAACTCAAATTAGAACCAAGGTCAATTAAAATGGAAACATGATGGTTGGAAATCATACCTTCCATCTCCACCACTAAAGCTTGGTGGTCATCTTGTCAATTATCCAAGGCTGCATAAATTTGTGGCAGACTCCTAACCATATCATTGATTGTGGTATACTCTTGGATGTTTTACACCCTCCTAGGGTTCTGTTTCCTATTTATATAGTCCCTCAGCAGATGTTCATATCCACAACCCCATCATTTCAATGGTTCTCTCTTCATTTTATCAGTCTTACTTGGAGCTGCATTGAATGGTTTATTTCCACTCTGGAATGGAAAAAAAAATTGATACGCACTTCTGGAAGGAAGTCTCATCCTACAGCTCTTACCATGGTTCTTAAATTTTGAGGGTTTAAACCCCTTCTTCTTGAATCTTGAATTATTCTTCTTCTTCCAGTCTTCATGGGGTTCTGTCTTACTCTTGAATTGCTCATAGAAATACCTTGCTTTTAGAATAGTATCTTCTAAGGTCTTTGGCTCATCAAACTCAATTATGTCTCGGTAGGACTGAGGTAAGCCACTAATAAATTGTTTCATCTTTACCTTTTCATCCTTTATGTAGGGAACATACCTCATCAGCTTAAAAAAATTGTTGATATACTCATCTATGGTGAGTTGTACTAGCTTGAGTTCATAGAACTCCTTGGTCTTCCCATAAAAGTACTTTTCTGATAGGTACTTATTCTTGAAGTATTTCTCAAATTGTTTCCATGACAAGTCCTCCTCATGGACTCCTTTCAAATTCCTAAGGTCTTCCCACCAAATAGAATCTTTCCCATTCTGATTGAAAATGGTTATCTAAGCCTTTAAGTTTTCAGAGTAGTCATGGAATCTGAATTACTTCTTCAAGATAAGTAGCCAAACTTTTGCTTCTTCCCCCTTCTTAATTTCTCCATCGAAGGTGGGTGGTTTGGATTTCTTGAATTATTCAGGGTCATGAATCTTGGAATGTTTCCTCTTCTTTCCTATTGTCTGAGAATGGGAACTAGTTTTTCCACTAGAATATTCCTTGGAGTTGTCAGTGTCCTCACTAGAGGAATATTCCATTGAATGTATCTTGGCTCCATGTTGGGCCTTCTCTAAGGTTCTCCTCTTGGTGTGGCCACTTTTAGGACCATGTTTTTGTATCTCAAGTGGACTTGGAGTTTTCTTAGTATGATTCATGTCCACATGACTGGAAAATCGACCATGTTGCAGAATCTATGTAAACTAGCTTTTGAACTACCTTTGTTCCCCTCACTACGGGGTCTAGATCTCATCTTGTTGCCTCGCAGTCTTGAAATATTTTGAATTAATTTAGGGTAAACTAGATGCAACCTTTAGTGGTGTTATACAATTAATTAATAATCATGTCAAGTTCAAGAATTAATTCATTCTGCTAGCACTAGTGCTGGGTATTTTTCTCTAGCCTTTGTATATCTAATAGACTTTGCAGTAGGACTACATTAATTTTTTTTTTCTTTTCATGCTCCTTGATCAGACTTTCATTGTCATCCTTATAACTCTGTAATTTTTCCATGAGGCTTCTTATAGTTTCAGCCAAATTTGGAAGGGTTTCCACCACCCTCCTTTCATCAGATTATTCTTCTTTATTGTGGGAGCTCTCCCCCAAATCCTAATGTATCACCATCCTTTACATTGTAGTTATCTTGTTGTTCACTAACTGCTTGAGTGTTGACAAAACATTTTTTGTTAGTTACTAATCTACCGGTTCATGAACAACACATATCATTGCAAGGTGAATTCAATTATTTATTTGGAAACATTAGCAACCTATAGTCCAGAATTCCAAAACATCTATCAATAGTAGAAGGGGTAAGGTAGGGTGTTACCCCATAAGTTCTCTAATAATAGTTTTTTATGTGACTCATGCATGAGGCCAAGCAGACCAGGTGTTTTTTTCATGCTCGGATAACAATTTGTAACACACCCAACCCCTAAATACCCTTTTCTAAGGATGGGGCATCAAATTTTTCTGTTCCCTTGGTTCATTTTCAGTCCCTTGCTAAGCAAAAACATATTATTTTTCTCCTCCAAAGTTTACATCTCCCATTACATGCTTAATCCAGCTAGCGAGGTCCTCCTTGTGACCTCAGGCTAAAAATCAGGAGCTAAGAGTCTGCTTAGCAAAGGTTTTGGTGCTTCAAAACTATCGGGCTTTGGGAGTTCCAACAATGTTGTCAAATTTCCTAGATCGTTGAACAATGGAGGAAATCAATGTTCCACGTCCTCCACCAAGATCCTACGGTTAAAAAGGGGCTCAACATTTGGCGTGTAAATCTCCTTTTTCCTAATCCCTGAAGTCCTTGAATATTTCTACATGGCCATAGCCCTTTGGCAATTGGAATTTAGTGTTTGGCATTGAACGTCCTATGTTTCGGTGTTTCATAAATCAGCGGTCGTCGTTGGTCCATCATTGATCGGCAGCTAGAGATTATCGTTGGACCTTCCTGCATCAACCTACACTCAAACCTTCTGAATTCTTGTCACGTGGCTTTGGCCCTTTGGTGATCGACGATTTACATTGAACACTTTTATATGGTACCACAGCTTAAATCTTCTAAACTTCGAAGTTATCCAACCTCTCGGGGTCTCGATTACATCACCATCCACATTGGCTAGGTGAGCATGAAATCGTAGCTGACACGCAGAGAGGGTCAAGGGGTGACACGTGTCCTCGATAGAGGGTGACACGTGTCATTCTCTAATAGGCATGATGGGTATGTGAATCGTCTAAAACTAGGTGACATGTGGCACGTGTAATGTGCGTCCACATCACATCAAATGACATCATCAAACCACGTCATCATAGACTTATAACTGCTCAATCCTTCAATCTAACAATCCATAAGATTCAACGTAGATCCATAGATTTACGGTTCTCATTACTTCACGGCTATGTGCTTCGGGGCTTACCGAATCCTCTTGACACAAATCCCCTGAAGATATAAGTCTCTGAACTCTCAGATCTGGCACCACGTGTCCTCTTCCTATCAATAGCCGATATTTGTTTCAGTGTTCCTGACTTTGGTGGTTTTCACACCTAGAAAACCCTTGCCCAAATTCCTCTGGAGTATGAATTCTTCGGACCATAGGATCTCTTTCCATGTATCTGTTCATCCAATGGTCCTTGTCACTTCAAAAGTTTGGTAATCGGGAATTCGACGTGTATCTCCCGGCTTTCCTTTTGGGCCATGCTAGATCTATCGCCACGCGTACCTAGAATCTATGGCCATAATTTACTCCGACTTGCAGAGCTCCGAGGAAACTCGCACATCCCTATATTATCGAATATCCAAAATCCCGAATGATCGTGATCTGTGGACATGTGTCCCTCCCTTTTCAATGGTCCAGATTTACTCCATGACTCTAGAATTTGGGAGTTTCGGTGCTAGACCACTCCTAATCTCCCGAAGTAGCACTTCACTGAAGTTCTTAACTCCTCCCTTCCTACGTCAGATCTAATGACTGAGAGAGATCCATACTGGATACCTAGATCGACGGCCCTCATCGATTCATGACTTCGGCCTTCAACTACTTTCAAGGGTTGTAAAATCACAAGTCTCGAAGCCGAAAGAGCTAGCTCCTTTCGAACTAGCATAGGATTCCTAGGCCATGGTCACATGGGTCTCTTGGAAAATATTATGGGCTAATCACAAATCCTTTTTGCAGTAAAGGGTTTAAGGGCATGGGCACGATCCCTTAGTCAAATGGGTGAATAGTCTAAAATAAAAATGCCCTTCTCCCATATAATTGAACTTGACATTCCCACTAAGGTAATGTTTAAAGGGTTGGTAGGAATTATACGTTTTCAGTCAATCCTACCCCATCTCTCCTGCGGATGTACATCTCATAAATATATAGTAGTAAAACTAAGATAAATTGAAAGCCATGAAGTATAGAATTTTACAGAAGAAAAAGAGCCTATCTAATAATTGTTCAAATACTACAAGACTGAATCATAAACACATACATTTCATCATCACATCCAATATAATACATAGAGTATGAAAATACTTATCAGAACTGGAAAATGTGAGGCAATTGTTGAAAGGGGTTCCCATTTCCTCCCCACCATAAGCACAGTCACTCCTATAGGATTTACCACTCGCCACCCTCGAGCTAGACCATGATGCTTTGAGAGAGATTATTTCTCTTTTCTCCACAATAGTCAGGGATGAAGGTTACTCTCCTCCTCCCATGGGAACTAGGGGTCTGGTTTTCTCTACTCCAAGCAAGGAGGTATGCACGAGTACTTCCTCAGTCACTCGTCAGCCTCATTTATTATCTTGTATCTAAACCCTATCCATGGCTTCTTAGATACAAAAAAAACTTACATCTCAACATTTTTTACCTCTCAACTCCTGAGTCGAAGTATCTTCTCCTTCTTTTCTCAAGAGAGTATTGTCTCTACTTTTTTATCTTGCAGATATGTATTTGTCCTCGAATTACCTCCTTTCTTTCTATCCTTGGCAAGGTTGTGTGGGTCTGAATCCCAATTTTTGGTCATGCCTGGAAGCCTTACATATGGGTACCCTTCCCCATATCCTCATTAACTCTTGAGGATGCCCTTCCAACTACCATCTTGACTCGTAAGTCATTTTTGGGTCAGAGGATTGTTGAGCAATTACACCCAGTATGTACTGGTCTGGTGAGGGTCATCTTAACCATACTTGGTTTCCCTTCACTATCCTTCTCTCATAGCATCCATGGTCTATCTTGGAAAACTTTCCCCCTTTCAGTAGTTGTGCAACACATATTAAAATTCTATTAATAACAAAAATTCATACATTTAACCTTTTATACAAGGGTTCATCAAATCAAACATTCACACATATTTCGTCCGCCATAGTCTATTGGCCAGTTATAGTTATATTTACAAACTGGGGGAAATAAGGGTATTACAAATTCGAAGAGGTCAACTGAAAAGAGGTCAAAAACGGGCGTGTGGAAACCGATTGAAGACGGAATGAAGGTCGACTGGTAGTCGATAGGTAATCCAACTTGGTAGTAAAACTTTAACAGAATACCAATATTCAGAGGATTTGTATCCAATGATATGCATGGATCTGTAACCATTTTTGGGCACCTTTTATTTAGGGTTTTTCCTACTGTAAATCCTATAAAGAAGGAATTTTGTAAGGCTTTAAAATCTAATCTTTAATCTTTAGATGATGAATGGAAAATTTCCAAGATTTTGTAATCATAGAGGTTGTTGGTCATGTAGATGAACGACGAATTGGCTATGGGGTTTTTCTTGTGTAATAAAGAGATTATGATGTCGATTGTGTCTTAGGTGTGGACAAAGGTTAGACATTTAGACTTTTATTCTGAATTCATAATACAACAAGAGAGCAGAACGCTCAAGGAATGTTGGTTTTCCCAGTTTGGGTTTCTAGGGTAAAATCTTTGTGTACTATGTGTTTTCTTTGTCATCTTCTTTCTTGATTATATCTTTCTTCCTCTCTTCTTCTAGGTTTAGCATGGAATTGTGTCTCATTTCCTAACATCTGGTATCATAGATTGGCTTAACAACATTGGATATGAGTTAAACTCTAGGTTTAGTAAGAGTCATAAGTGTGAAATCTTTAAATATTGTGCTAAAGATTGTGTTAAAGAATGGCAAGAAGCTCGAGAATAGAGATCGAAAAATTTAATGGCCAAAATTTTGAGCTTTGGAAGCTTAAAATTGAAGATCTCCTTGTAGATCGAGAACAATGGATAGCATTTTGTCTAGGTACCATGTCGATGGAAGGATGGGAGAAACTCGAGAGAAGAGAAAGGAGTACGACTCAACTTTGTCTTACAGATTTGGTACTGTTGAATGTCTCAAGTGAAGATTTGGCTAAGAAACTTTGGGAAAAGTTGGGGAGCTTGTACTAGTCGAAATATCTGGTAAATAAGTTGTTTATTAGAAAAACAATGTATCTTATGAGGATGAGTGATGGCATTTCAGTGATTGAGCATTTAAATGCATTTAATACCATTATATTCCATTTATCTTCTTTGGATATTAAAATCACTAAGGAGGAGAAGTGTATCATCCTATTATGTTATTTTCCAGACTCCTGGGATAGATTAATCATCGCTATAGGGAGTAATACAACCAAATTAGTGCTAGAGGATGTGGTTGCATCTCTATTGTCAGAAGAAATGAGAAGAAAGAACATGGAAGGATCAACCAAAGATGCTTTAGTGATGAGAGGTTGATTGGTTGAAAGAGATTAAGGAAAATTCTCTAGTAGAAAATCTAAGTCAAAGGGTATATATAAATCCCCAGATCAGTCGATGAGAAGATGCAAGAAATGTGGTAAAAAAGGCATTACAAAAGGTAATGGAAGTCAGTACATGATCCAATGAGAAGCACTAGATTGAGAGAAATATGAATCTGGATAAGGGAGGCGATGTGTACTCGGTGTCGACCAATACACATTCGGATCAATATGTTTAGTTGATCAACTCAGGAGCATCCTATCATATGACACTACATAGAGAATGTTTATGTGAATATGAACAATGTGAAGGAGGAAACATGTTCTTGGGGGACGACTTGACAACCAAATTGTCGGACTAGGAATATTTCGACTGATACTATAGGATGGGAGGAGTAGAACCCTTCCAGGTGTGCTACACATTCTAGGTTTGGTAGGAAACTTGATATATGTCAACAAGATGAGTGATGCAGGGGTGCACACTTTATTTCAAAAGGATTTGTGTAATATGGGTAGAGGTGTGATGGTGTTAATGAAAGGATTTCGGATTGGAACCATATACAAGTTGCTAGGGAGTGTCAACACGACTGGAAGCAACAACATCATTGTTCCTAAAGTTGAATTGACTTCCACTCGACTTGACTTGACTCGGGTTGAGTTGATTTAAACTGACTCAAAAATTCATCTTAAAGTCGACCCGAACATGTTATGGCACGAGAGGATGGAACACACTAGAGAAAAAGGACTTCGATCTATGCACAAAAAAGGTATGGTCGAAGACTTTCCTCAATGTAATTTAAAATCTGACTTTTTTGAACATTGTATATATGGAAAACAAAGTTGGGTGAGGCTCCTGTCTAGTTCGACAAGGGAAAATGGGATTCTAGAATTGGTTCATAGTGATATGTTTGGCCCTGTTTCAGTGTCTTCACTTGGTATATCCTTGTATTATGTCTCCTTCATAGATGATTTTTCCAGGAAGACATGGATATATTTCCTGAGGAACAAATCATAGGTTTTCAAGAAATTTAAACAGTTTAAATCTCTTGTAGAAAACTAGACAGATAACAAGATTAAGGTGTTGAGAACTGACAACAGTGGTGAATTTTGTGGAAAATAAAATGATTGATTCTGCAAGCAGTGTGGCATAGCACGCAAAAATACCACACCATATACCACACGGAAAAATGGATTTGTTGAGAGAATCAACAAAACATTGATGGATAAGGCAAGGAGCATGATCATTCATGTTGGGCTTGCAGAAGAATTATGAGCGAAGGCAATCGATATTGAAAAATATCTATTGAATGTGTCTCCTTCATCGATGCTAGTCGACATGACTCCACATGAGGTATGGTCAAGTAATAAGCCTTCGGTTTCACATCTCAAAGTATTTGTTTGTGATGCATTTGTGCATGTTCCCAAGGAAAAGAGGAGCAAGATGGACAAGAAGGAAGTCAAATGCATTTTCATTGGATACAAATAAAGAATGAAAGGATATAAGTTGTGAGATATTGCATCAAGGAAAACAATGTACAGACGAGATGTGGTATTTAGAGAAGTCGGAAGTAAGTCTGATCTTGAAGAAATTGTTCAAACCGAGAATAATCCTAAGACTGTGTGGTTTGAACTGAGGAACGAATAAGATGATTCAGATGAGCCCACTGAATCAGAAGAAGAGGCAGAACAACCAACCCTGGTTGTAAGGAGGTTAAAAAGTGTAAGAAAACTATTCTAAAGGTATAGACTTCCTAAATTTCTTTCTTCCTACATGTTAACTGCCACCGACGATGAGCCCAAGTCAGTCAGGGAGGCATTCAACTCAGCAGACGGAAAACTCTAGAAGGATGCCATCGTAGAAGAGATGGAATCCTTGCACAATAATGAGACATGGGACTTAGCCAAGTTACCTAGTGGAATAAATCATGTCGGTAGAAAATGGGTATTCAAGAAGAAGATGAATGCAGCAGGTCAAGTTGAGAAATTCAAAGCTTTTTTCCCCTGTTGCAAAATTAACTTCCATTAGAGTACTAATGTCTCTGGCTGCAATCTATAAATAGAACATATGGATGTGAAGACAATGTTCCTACATGGGGACCTATAAGAGGAAATCTACATGAAACATCCTAAAGGATTTGTAGTAAAGGGAAAGGAATATTTGGTCTGCAATCTAGAAAGATCCCTTTATGGTTTAAATAAATCACCAAGGATGTGGTACCAAAATTTCTACACATACATCCTTAGTTTTGGATTTGTGAGAAGCGAAGTTAATCACTGCATATATTCCAAAGAAGAAGATGGGTGTTTCATATATGTAGCTTTGTATGTCGACGACATGTTGTTGTTTGGAAATAGTATGGACACAATCAAGGAGGTGAAGAAGCAGTTATCCTCCAAGTTTGACATGAAGGATCTCGGTGCAGTGAACTTCATTCTCAGAATGGAGATTAAGAGAGATCGAGCAACTAGAAAGCTCTAGTTGAACCAGAAGAAGTATATTGAAATATTTTTGAAAAGTTTCAACATGCAGGATAGAAAAATTGTGAAGGTTCCAATTCCTATGGGAGAAAGGCTAACTACTGAACAATGTCCAAAGGCACTGGAAGAAATAGAGGACATGGAACATGATCCCTATGCAAGTTTTTTTGGTAGTCAAATGTATGTGATGGTATGTACTTGAAACAACATTGCCCATATAGTGGGAGTGTTGAGAAAATACATGTTGACACCTGGGAAGGAGCACTAGACAGTTGTCAAAAGAGTATTAAGGTATTTGTGTGGCACAAAATATTATGCTATATGATACCAAGGAAAACCTATAGGTGACAGTGAATTAAATGTACATGGCTTTGTCAACGCCAAATCGGCTGGAGATATGGATCAACAAAGGTCTACTAGTGGATATGTCTTTAATATATTCAGTGGAGAAATAAAGTGGATGAGTAAGTGATAGGAGGTCATAGCCCTGTCAAAAAAAGAAGTTGAATACATGGCAACCACTCATTGAAGCAAAAAGAAGTATGGCTACAATGGTTGTGTTTAGGAATTGGGTTTGAAAAAAGAGCTATGAAGATAAGTTGTGATAGTCAAAGTGAAATATTTTTGGCAATGAACCATACTTATCATTCTAAGACTAAGCACATTAATGTACAATACCATTTCATGAGATACATGGTGGAAATAAACAAAGTGTTGTTGGAGAAAGTATACATGTTTGGAAACACGATAGACTCATTGACCAACTCTGTGAGTGTTGTGAAGTTATATTGGTGCAGAGAGGCAATGAGCATTTATTCCTTGGGTTTGTGAATGAAAGTTCAAAGGTCTCTTGGTGTCAGCAAAGAAGACAACAAGTGGGAGAATGTTTGGTTGTTATATTCTTTGTAGTGAAATTCGATGTAGATCGACCGATAGTCGAAGTCAAGGTGGATCAACAACAATTCAAAGGTCGAGGTGAGTTGGTCGGGTAAAGTGGAAGTCAAAGGTCAAGGTGGTTAGACATGGTAAAGACATTGACAGCAAGTCGAAGAGGTCAAATAAAAAGAGGTTGACAACGGGTGTGTGGAAACTGATTGAAGACTGAATGAAGGTTGAATGGTAGACGATAGGTAATCTGACTTGGTAGTCGAACTGTAACAAAATCTTGAGATTCGTGGGATTTGTAACCAATGATCTGCATGGATCTGTAACCATTTTTGGGTGCCTTTTATTTAGGATTTTTCCTAATGTAAATCCTATAAAGAAGGCATGTTGTAAGGATGTAAAAGTTGATCTTTAATCTTTATATGATGAATGGATAATCGACAAGAGTATGTAATCATAGAGGTTGTCGGTGATGTAGATGTAAGTTGAATTGGATACAGGGTTGTTATTGTGTAAGCAAGAGGGTAATGTGTCGATTGTGTCTTAGGTGTGGATCAAGGTTAGACATGTAACCTTTTTTTCTGAATGAATAAGACAACAAGAGAGCATAACAGTCAAGGAATGTTGGTTTTCCCGATTTAGGTTTGCAAGGTAAAATATTTGTGTACTTTTTGTTTTCTTTGTCATCTACTTTCTTGATTATATATTTCTTCATCTCTTATGCTAGGGTTAGCGTGGAAGTGTGTCTCATTTCCTAACAGTGTTTTTTTAATTTGTTTATTGCACATATGTGATAGATTCTTAATGGGTCATATGGATATGTATCTTATGGTTTTGCGAACATGTTGAATGGTTTGTAAGTTTTAAACATGTGAAGTAAAGCAATGCATATAGATTCTTGAGCAAAACAGAATTTAATCAATGGCTCATACACATAGTACACACAGATTTATACCGGAAACCCTCAACTGGGGAAAACCTTTCTTATATTCATTATATCGAATTTCACCATTCACCATACAATATATACAATGTTTTTAGGTATTTCGTAGATACCAAAACCCTAATCCCTTAATCCAGGATTAATTTAGAAAACTGCTAAAAATAGCAAAACTGCCAAAAAAAAAAACAATAATTTGGGGCATTTCCCTGGGCTACCACCCGTTGCCTAACGCTACGCGTAACCAGTGGGGGGCATACCTCACCCCCCCTGGGACCCCCCTAGGAAGTGCCCGGTGGACATGACACAAACATCACTACTAGAGGGATCGTCATACGTAGTTGTCGAAACTAACGCGCCCACACACACACATGCAAAGAATATAACATATACCCAACATGGTTAAGTACAATGAATATGTCATATGTTGTTAGGTTGTCATGATTTCATGCACATGGGTATATTGCATGTTGAATGAATGTTAAGTAAGAATAAATGTTAGAAATGTCTCCATTCCCTTTAGAATTGTGGAATCCTAGGTCTTATAGTCCCCATAGGTACCTCGGGTGAGACCTCAACTTCGTGAAGGTGATGTCGAAAGGGTCGGTATCTTGGGATTTGTTGGTGAATTCACTGGTTTGCATTGGATCCTATTGAAGGAAGAAGATATGCAGAACCGGTAAAGGGAAAAGAGCTCGACAACCTGTATAACATGAGTGTGCAGATGGATGATTATTTTCCCCTACACTCGATGGCGTACTTAGTTGGATAAGTATTAGTTCATGTAGATTCAAAATAAGCCTTGGAGAATTAGTAGAAGTGTTGTAGGAAAATCTCCCTGCGGACAGGTAGATCACCTCTAAGGCTTGACCTTAACCCTAGACAGAAAAATGCTTAGCGTGGACACTGACTTCCTTTCAAATCTATCTAAACTAATACATGAGAAGGAAGGATAACAGAGGTACCTTTTAATCGACGTTTGTCCCTGCACGTTCCGAGTTGCGCTCCAATCCTTTGGTCCTCGCTGAGTCCTGTGGAAAAAACAAGATACGACCACTTCCTACTCTATTGACATTAGCTTGAAAACATATCTATCAATAAATGACAAGTTCATGTAACATCATACACAAACTAGAAAGAAACAGGCCAAGCATGTCATATTAATGAGAATAACGACAGTAGTACTTATAATCGTAGATGCGAATGTGACAGCTTCGTCAAGTCCCCTTCGTCTAACCCTTGCCTGAAAGATCCACAACCTGGATAACAGCAGCTTCACTGATCACTCTCCTTTGGCTGACTGTAAGTTTCCTCCAAGATCATAAGTTTCATATGTTCAATTCTTCCTCCCTTCAGCTATGTTCCAACACCACTTATGAGATCATAAGTTTGGTGTAATTCTCCATTTTCAATCCTCACTTATGAGATCATAAGTTTGGTATCACTCTTCATTTTCCAGTCCTCACTTATGGGATCATAAGTTTGGTATCATTCTTCATTTGCAGTCCTCACTTATGAGATCATAAGTTTGGTATCTTTCTTCACTTTTCAGTCCTCATTCACCATTAGAAAGCTTGCTTATATAGCCTTGGAGAGGCTTCAACCACTTGAGATATCCTTGGGGAAGTTGAGGATTTGCCTCCTTCAGTTGAGGATCTGCCCTAGGATCATGGTTGGACTAGGGATTCGAATTCAACTGCCTTCCAAGAATGAAAAGACGCTTCCCCCATTCATCTCAACAGCTTAACAAATTCCCAGAATAGGTAGCGCTCTCTCAAAAGGGCCATTAGAGCATTGTAGCGCTCCCTAGTAAGCTTTAGGGGGCACCAGTGCTCTCAAAATCTATAGCACTCCCTTAAAAGGGCTAGGGGAGCGTTATAACGCTCCCTGACAGTGTAAGGGGGAGCGTCAGCGCTCCGAGGTAGTGTAAGGGGGAGCGCTCCCCTCCAAAAACTCAATTTTTGAGGTGCTTTCAGATGGCAAAAGGTTTGCAAGCTTGTTGACTCATTTCTCCTCTTCCAAATCAGATGTTTGAGGTGTTTCAAGTGTCCTTCTCATGTCATTATAGGCACGACATAGGCATCATGGTAGTATGCTTTATTTGACACTTGCGACACTTGTGAGAAACATGCGACACTTGCGACCTTGTGAGCAAAATGCGACACTTGCGACACTATCAAAGTGAGTAATTTTGATGTGTAACAGATTGCCCCCCAAAGTATGAAGTTAGAAGATAGGAACTGATAACTGAAATACTTTGTAGATTCTCAAGCAAGGGTGTAGACTCGGAGAACTTGACGGAAGCTGCACACAAACATCCAACAAATATCATGACATATTTCAAAACCCAAGGCAGGCATACCCATGCTTGGATGATCAAGACTTAGCAGGATATGGCCGCCATAAAATACACTACGGATCCATAATCGTATTGATAAAAAGGTATAGCCACCAAAGATACAATGTGGATCTATACTCTAGTGACTCAAACTGATCGTAGCCACGAAGAATACACAGTGGATCTACGAGATGATAAGACATAGCCACAACCAATACAAAGTGGATCTATGTAACAATGAATGTGTTCTTTGTCCAGAACTCCTTCGCAACCTAGGCGAAACATATATCAAAGTGAATTACTCAACCCAGGGTCTTCTTACCAATCCCAATATGGTACGAATCTGACCACGTGAATAGATGTCTTGATGTCGAACATGGCAGAAACCACTTGATTACCGGTCAATGATGTAAACCATTAACAAGTGCGAGGGAGATCACCATTAATGTCAATGATTCCCAAGGTACCATAGTACATTCCAGTGAATGTGAATAGATGAGATGAGGTCGAACATCCGTGGAATCATTCGATCAGGGGTCAATGATGTAAACCCACTGTCGAAAGTGAGGAGGCCTGCCATTGAGGCATGCAGGTCCCAAAGTACTAACTAGTTTCTAAGACTAATTCCTGGATAATGTGTTGGAGTCGAAAGGAATAGACCCGTCGAGGGAGGGCCTTGATGTATCCCCCATCAACGACATGAAACGGACATGGAGATGTAATTGGTAGATCAAACAGGCATGGACTGAAACGGGTTTTGAGGCAAGATATTTGGGATGGCTGACTCTCGAGGCGGATACTTCCCTTGAACACTGAGGCACAACAGTGAAACATGACATGGACCAAAACTATGTAGTGGATACTGTGACTTGTGTCAGGTGACCCAAAGGAGTGAAAGGAACTCAAAGGATTGGCTCAGTGCAGAGGTTCAATGGATTATGATATGTGCAGATGACAAAGTGTCGTGTTCAAGGGCGACTCTAGGAAGTGATGGATGATGTTCTCAAGAGACTACTTGGCATGCTCCTTTCAATTTTTTTCCCCCATCCAGATAGATGAGTACCTCTTTTTGATTTAATGAGCTCGAGGAGGATAACACATGCTCGATATAACTCACCTTCGGTAAGTTCCTCTTCCTTTGTTTAACGAACCGGAAGAAGTAAGGGATCGGTCCCATATGGGCTTGTCGATGTGTGTTTTAACGAGTCCAAAGACAGAAAACTCGAAGGTTTTTCGGGATTATAGAGTTTAGAAAAACATTTAAAAGAGAAATCTCTCAGTTTCTTTTTCGTACAGTAGTCCAACGAGACCGAAAAAGGGTTAAACTATCGCTCGAAAGACGCCCTTTCTGACCTTTTAATGAGTGTGAAAGGAAGCAAGATCACTCGACAATATTTTCATATTTAGAGAGTCTGAAAAGGGTTTAAAGGAGACTCCAGGGGGGTTCCTTTTTTGTGTGTTCGTATCCATACGGGTCCGAAAAAGAGATAAAAGTTTACCCGGTTGCATTCTCATGTATTTACGAGCACAAGAAAGAACAAAGACTAAGCTCGGTATGCCCCCAGCTTGAAAGCTGGTGGCTTAGCTCCAGAATGATCATCAAAGGCTGGAGACAT
>ML794924.1:96509-176608 GCA_009831015.1 Picea engelmannii
CCGACCACCACAATCAGTTAAACCACGGAGGGTTAGTCCCCGTAGCTTACCCGAATGCGACCTCGTGCGTAACCCCTGTGTGAGAGGGGGATCCCAGGCAGACTTATACGATAACTGGATTTGACTCTCCCTAACTCAGGATGTTACTGTTTGTTTTGGAAACTTTGGAGAGTTATACTCACAGCCTAATCCAAAGTACTACACCTATTCTACTGTTGGTGAAGGATCCTAGCAAAGAAAAATTTCTAGATAATTTTTTAATTAGCGTTGATTTTTATGGTTGTTCTTTACGCAAAAGGGGTGCATGGAAGTGAAACAAATGGAATTATGACTCAGACCCAAAGAATGCATCGAACATGATAAGCAGTCATTTCCTTTCGATGAACATCTAGTTAAGGGAGAGAGAGAGTTCTTTCACTAACAAGCACAACTACGGAATGCCCTCAAACAATTCTTTCCTCAATCAAATCCTGATGTAATGCAAAACTTTTAAATGCCTTCTAATATGCTCAATCAATCATGAATATATTTTTTATTGTTTGCATATGGATGATGATCAATACAAAAAATGCTTATCTTTGCTAATTATCTTCTTGGTATGAATGAGAACCAAACTAGCATAAGCAAGAGTCACACAAACAATACACCCTTCGTAGCAATCAAAATGAAAAAGTGAAAGAAAAGAAACAATCAAAGAAAGAAGCAAACTTCACACCCAAAGAAAAAGTTGAAGAACAATGACCTTGACTCGAATCAAGATAAAGAGGTCTGTAGGCCTTTGATGACCTTCACCGGGGTTTTTACTCAGCTGATGAGGAGAGAAGAACAATACATAAGTTTCGAATTTCACTCAACAGGAAAAATGAAAAAGGTGAAGGAGGCTACAAGATCCAAACGGTAAGGTGCTTATTCTTCAATTAAAAGACATATATCAAGGCTGAAAGAGAAGACAAATTGACTCACTAGATTACTCAGCAAAAGAGCCACAGAGGCAAACCTTGAAAAATGCAATTGTGGAGGGTTTTTGGGCCAAAAGCAAGTTGGCGCTCTGTTGCCAAGGGAAAAGAGCGTTATAGCGCTCTGTTTAAGGGTATTAGGAGTGTTGGCGCTTTGTTAACACTAGGACAGGGGCACCAGGGTCTGAAAACTCCAGAAATGTCAAAAAAATTCAAAAAATGAGATTCAAGCTTGACAAGTATGCCGAGTGTGATAAGGTAAGGAGCCAATCAGCTCATGAAACTAATCAAAAGAGGAGTGAACCAGGTATGAAACAATCAAGGTATAGAACAAGGTCAATGAGGAGAAAAATCCAAACATGAAGTTTTGATTTGAGGCTATCTCCCCAATGGAGTCGCCAGTTTCTGTTGTATGAAAATATCCCTGCGGACAGGTAGATCACCTCTAAGGCTTGACCTTAACCCTAGACAGAAAAATGATTAACGTGGACACTGACTTCCTTTCAAATCTATCTAAACTAATACATGAGAAGGAAGGATAACATAAGTACCTTTTAATCGACGTTTGTCCCTGTACGTTCCGAGTTGCGCTCCAATCCTTTGCTCCTCGCTGAGTCCTGTGGACAAAACAAGATACGACCACTTCCTACTCTATTGACATTAGCTTGAAAACATATCTATCAATAAATGACAAGTTCATGTAACATCAGACACAAACTAGAAAGAAATAGGCCAAGCGTGTCATATTAATGAGAATAACGGCAGCAGTACTTACAATCGTAGATGCGAATGTGACATCTTCGTCAAGTCCCCTTCGTCTAACCCTTGCCTGAAAGATCCACAACCTGGATAACAGCAGCTTCACTGATCACTCTCCTTTGGCTGACTGTAAGTTTCCTCCAAGATCATAAGTTTCATATGTTCAATTCTTCTTCCCTTCAGCTATGTTCCAACACCACTTATGAGATCATAAGTTTGGTGTAATTCTCCATTTTCAATCCTCACTTATGAGATCATAAGTTTGGTATCATTCTTCATTTTCCAGTCCTCACTTATGGGATCATAAGTTTGGTATCATTCTTCATTTGCAGTCCTCACTTATGAGATCATAAGTTTGGTATCTTTCTTCACTTTTCAGTCCTCATTCACCATTAGAAAGCTTTCTTATATAGCCTTGGAGAGGCTTCAACCACTTGAGATATCCTTGGGGAAGTTGAGGATTTGCCTCCTTCAATTGAGGATCTTCCCTAGGATCATGGTTGGACTAGGGATTCGAATTCAACTGCCTTCCAAGAATGAAAATACGCTTCCCCCATTCATCTCAAAAGCTTAACAACTTCCTAGAATAGGTAGCGCTCTCTCAAAAGGGCCATCAGAGCGTTGTAGCACTCCCTAGTAAGCTTTAGGGGGCACCAGCGCTCTCAAAATCTATAGCGCTCCCTTAAAAGGGTCAGGGGAGCGTTATAACGCTCCCTGACAGTGTAAGGGGGAGCGTCGGCACTTCGAGGTAGTGTAAGGGGGAGCGCTCCCCTTCAAAAACTCAGTTTTTGAGGTGCTTTCAGATGGCAAAAGGTTTGCAAGCTTGTTGACTCATTTCTCCTCTTCCAAATCAGAGGTTTGAGGTGTTTCAAGTGTCCTTCTCATGTCGTTATAGGCATGACATAGGCATCATGGTAGTATTCTTTCTTTGACACTTGCGACACTTGTGAGCAACATGCGACACTTGCGACCTTGTGAGCAAAATGCGACACTTGCGACACTTGTAATGACGACACTTGCGACACTATCAAAGTGAGTAATTTTGATGTGTAACAAGAAGAAATTGCATGAAGTGTCCACAAGGAAATGTGTTCAAAATACCTCGCACATTGTGATGGATTGGAACTGAGGTATGTGATCCTCAAAGGTATGATGGACTAACCGATGATCCTATTTTATAAGATAATTTGAAATGAAAATATCATATCAGTAGAGACTATTAGCATTATATTTCACGCTAAAAGAGACCCCAGCAAGATGGTGGGTTGCACATAAGGATGGAATAAGAGATTATGTAACATCCTGCACTTGCGCACACCTAATTGGACTTATTCTTTGAGGACACTTGTGTCCAAGTGATCTAGTTCCTTATATGATTGATTGTTTCGTCTATGGATTATGATGATGTTGTGGATATGATGATATGTTATTTGATTATATTGTATCGACGGGTGTTATTGACTAGTTTCTCTTGAGTGTGCAAGACTCTAAACTAATTGAGGATGTCGATGGCATCGATGGACCTCCTTGGAATCCATATTCAATCAAGGAGTGGATTGTTTATGGTTTGAGCATTTGTTATTGCATATGTGACATATGACTGGCATATTATGATGTTGATTTTGGATCGCTGACATGTTTCATTGATGGATACAGGTCGACGATAGCTTGCTAACCAGACTCACATTTGGAGTAAATGGGTCACGCACAACACAATATATATTGAGGGAGAGGTGTGGCAGTAGCTCTACCACAGCCTACTAGCACTCTCGTCGTGGCTCAAACTGTCGGTTAACGATTACCTAGTTCGAGAGATCCACGATGTCATGAGGGAAGACTGTGAAAGTCGCTCACGATGATTCTAAGGGGCATGCAATAAGGCAAGGTCTGTATTCCTTAGAGGCTCTTAGTCTCCCACAAGGTCACCTGATGGAGTATTGGCGTCTACCAAAATCAGTCAAAAGGCAAGTGGAACCCTTGGAGCATGTAGTGTGTCTTGAAGGGAATGTCGCATAAATGAAACATGAATGCAGGCAATTGGCATCCTTGGAGCATGTAGTGCGTCTTGAAGGGAATGTTGTGATTCTTACACTGGTGAGTTAATGAACCTAGTACCTAGAAAACTATGTCTCCTTAGAACTTGGTCAGCCTTAAAATGAACATTGCAAGAGTACAAATTAATAATAATAAAATTTCCCTTAACAACAATTTCTACTGAGCCTAAAGAATTTAAGCCTAGGTCTAAATAGGTATTGAGAACTAAAAATTAATTAAGCAAGTAATAAAAGGGGGGATGAAGAAAATGGGGGTGAAAATTAACATTAAAAAAAAAAACACAATTTTTGAAGGGTTAAATTATTTAAAAATATTAATGATGGGCTGAGTGCAAAACCTACTAATTTAGAACTTAGACCAAAAAAAGGGAAACTTTAATAAAAAAAATGAATGTGGAACATACTAGGGAATCTAGTCTAGAGAACTTTCTAATTTTGAACTCAACTAGGCATTAAGAAAGGTGTTAGTCATTAAAAGGAATGTAAGAGAATAAAGAGACATCGAGGAACATTTTTAGGAACGCTTTTAGGTGGATGAGGGAAATTGGTCATTAAATTAAATAATTAAATGAATTTTTGGTGCAACTAAGGGATCGGGTGACATGTGTACAGGGGAGGTTTTTCCTAATTAATTTTTAATAAAAGTAATTTAATGAGGGTTTTGGCAAAAAGTCACTAAGAAAACTATATAAAAGGAATGGCGGAGGAGGAGAATGGATCACGATTGGTAGGTATGGTTATGTTGCCGATATTTTTCTTGACTAATTTTCCTTTTCAGAGTTGAGATACCCAACTCGATTAGAGAGTGGTAGCTTGACCTTACGAGGCGAGCTGGGAGCTAGTTTTCCTTTGGTCTGTCTGCGTGGCCCCTTTGTGGCTCGGGGGTCTCAGGGGGAAGAAGAGTACCCCTAGTGTTGGTTGGGAGGTATTGGTGAGGTCTCAACAATTACCAAGCGAGAGGGAGGAAAAAAAATCAGTTGCCAAGAAGCGTCATCGAGATCACCTTCGTCGATTCTTGTATTCCAGTGAGTTGCTCTGTACTAAATTAGTTTCATTATTCAAATTTAGTTTATTAGTTAAATGGTTTTATGATTTCATGATCCATGCGCTTGGATAAAATTTTGGTGTAAGGAGATGTTGGGTATGTTTTAAGTGGTTCATAGCCCACGAGATTTATTTGTTTGTTGGGCTTGCCAATTTTTTTTACACCTTCAGTGAATGTTGTGGTTAAAATATTATATCATTATAAATTTCTGAAAGTTGAGTATAAGGTTAATAAGTACTTAGAAGAGGTTTCATTTAAAAATTTTGCATCACCTTTATCCTTCCCACAATGTCCTAGCTTGTATTGAGTAGAAGAATGAATGATCACATTAATTTTGTTCTAGATTTAATTAGGCTTGTAGTATTTATGTTCGCGGAAGATTGATGTAATTCATTTGTCAACCTACATGTTGTACTTCTTGAATTCTACCCTGTGAGGCCTGAAGGGACTCACATTTGAGCTAATTTAGGTGGACTGGAATACAATCCCACTCAACCTTATCTCGTCTCCCCCCTGGCAGAACCTCGGGCTTGTGGTTACACGCTTGACCATCGTTAATTGTCTTTGTTCTTCCTTGAGCTCGTACGTTTCCTCTTCAGGAATATAATTACTTGTATATATTGCATTTCGAATTAACCTTGGCTTAACCTTGAAATTCCCCATCGGGCTTCGTAAATAAATTTTACCAAAGATAATAACCCCGAAGTTGAAGTTGTCTTGCTCTGCGTGGTCAGTTTTCCTTTAATTCCACCTATACGATTTTGCATGCCTCCTGCCCAGTTTTGTTTAAAACTTAAAAATATTTTATCACCCATCGCAATGGTCATGCCTTCTACACTGCGTTGTGCAGGTTGTTGCCTGAATTCGCCTATGAGTGGATTCACCCACGTAAGGACATGTATTTCTTCATTTTTCAGGTTGCCATATGTATGCTTCACCATCGAAATTCGTCACTGTGTTGAGGACGCGTCCCTGCGTTCCTTCCAGTATTCTCACCTCTTCTCCCACCTCTCCGCAGCAACCTTCAGTGTGGAGATCCCTGCGATTGCACTATCGATTATGATGATGAAGATTGGGAAATGTATATGATGTATGATCGTTGAAAGAACACCATTGCCCTTGATTATTGTAGAGGTTATCTCAATAGATATTATTCAATAGATTTATGTTATCTCATGTTATCTTGACGGCATTTGATGATTCTCCTTATGAAATGAATTGAGGGAATTATGATTCATGCTTGATGTGTCATTATTAAATGAAGAATGCAATGGTTATGAGATGTGGTTTATCGTGTTAATGCGTTGATATGCATATCGCTAATCATGGAAAATATGTGTCATATTTATGTCGTTAATGATTGATATTATGCTAATATTGTTCCATTAATTTATTGGATGATGTGTCATTGATGTGGTTATTAATTGTGATGGATATTTCCTAACGCAAATAAAAAAGAAAAGAAAAAAAAATCTTGTTGTATGTCGCTTTGTTGGCGTAATGATGGGGCCGTTACATATGGTATCATAGTAGCTTCAACCCTGTGACTGTGGATAGCCACGTCTTCCACTAAATTAAACCTTTGATTAATAATTTAGTGCAAATTATAATTTCAACCTATCCATGCGGTAATCACGGTTAGAGGATGATGCAGAGATTCACGGCGTGGTGCCAGGGGAGGAGTCACGATGCCTCCAGTAGCACCCGCGCCAAAGGGGTCCAACCCCCAAGGAGAAGAACAACTCTTGAGCATGAGTGGATTGTCGCGCGGGATGCATTGTGTCTGACAAGGTGCTTCCAGGGAAATGACAGAGGCCTTGATTAACATTCTTTATTAAGATGAGGCAAAGGTGCATGTACCCCTGAGGGTCCACAGCGCATGCCATCCAGTACTAGTAGCATTCACAGAGAACTCGAGAAGGTTAAGTTTTTGAGTTCATGAGTGCCACGAACGGCTCATCTACTGAGGCATGGTTGGAGAATAAGACAATGCGCTTCACGCTTCACGGTTACGACCTCCGACATGAAGGTCTGCATGGCAGTCTTCGGCTAAAGGGGAGCACTATGTTGTGGTGGAAGATGCTCCTACCTCAGCTGAACATGGTCATCGAAGTCGTGATGGGAACAATTCAAAGAACAGTTTCGTGAGAAGTGATGGTTAGAGGAATTCTTTGAGCGCCAGGTCCATGAGTTTAGCACATTACAACTGGGTGGTCGTACGTTGCCAAATTATGAGATCGAATTTATGGAGCTACTTCAGTATGCCCCACATCTGAACACGAAGAAGTTGGAGATCAGGTAGTTCATGATCGGCCTTAACTCTAGATTTTGTGCGAAGGTGAGGATCTAAATGTCTTGGACATTGCACGATGCAGTCCGGGAGGGCCTCATAGCTGAGGAAGAATTGGCCACGGGAGTCAAGGAAGGACTCCTACAAAATTGTTTGGACTGAGACAGGCGTTGGACATGTGGAGAGTCACCTTACCAACAAGATTGTCCAGGTGAAAAGGACTAGAGAAGTTGGGCCATCATGACACACCACCATTGTGGAGATGGGCATGGCCCACAGAATTCATGAACGCAGTGAATCACCATCGGGCCAAGCACCAGTCCATTGTGCTCAAGGCATCAGGTATTGTTGCAAAATGAAATTTTAGTATTTTTTCGACCCCATTGTTATGGAGAGCTCTAATTCTAGTACCGCATTGAAGGGATTTAGGTAAGGGCATTCGACAAGATGAATTTATATTCATCAATGTGGCTTTGGGTACCAACCAGATGGTAGGAGGAAGGGGTATGAACTGTCGCTTTAACCTGGGGATAGTGTAATTAAGTCTAACCTACGTCCCGATATTAATATCATATGATGACGTGATCAGTATGGACTGGTGGGAATCACATGATGCGATACTCAATGGTAAGATGAGGCGGTTGAGTTGGACCGACGATGAAGGACAGCGAAGTGTGATTGTAGGAAGAAGATGGGGAGTATCCTTGAGGTTCATTTCTTCCCTACAGCTACAAGAGAGCACACGCAAGGATGCAATGTATATGCATACTTAGTGTCGAATGTCAAGGGCATGGCAGAAGGATTAGAAGGCCTTCTGGTAGTACGAGAGTTTGCGGACGTGATTCCCCGAAGAATTACCACGTGTGCCACCCGAAGCCAAGATGGAATTTACTATCGCCCTAAAACTTGGAATTGAACCGATGGCAAGAAATCCTTATCCAATGTCAACCCCTCAGTACAGGAGTTGAACATGCAACTGAATGAGTTTTTGGACCTAGGAATTATACGTCCAAGAGTGTCACTATGGGGTACGCCTGTTATTTTTCTTACGAAAGAAGGATGGGTCGTGGAGACTTTGCTTTACTATCTTCAAATGTTCCTTGACAATATATTGATATATTCTCGGAGGACGGAAAAACTTGATGAACATTTCACTTGGTGCTACAGTGTTTATGAGGGAACAAATCAAGGGAACTGTTGAAATGATCTGTAATCAATTGAGGATTCATTATTTAGGGCATGTCACCTCCGGTGAAGGTATCATTATGGATCCAGCAAAGGTAGAGGCTATTATGGGATGGTTGGCGCCGATGAATGTCCCAGAAGTGAGTAGCTTCATGGGTTTAATGGGATATTATCGATGGTTTGTTGAGGGATTTTCGAAGATAGAAAATCCGATTATGGAATTACAGAAGAAGGAGAGAAGTTTGTATGAAACGAGAAATGCATGAAAGCATTTCAAAGGCTCTAGGAGTTGATGATGACAACACCAATACTAAAAGTCCCTGATATGGACGAGGACTTCTTGATATGCATTGACGCATCCAAGGAATGCTTGGGCGGAGTCTTGATGCAAGACGGTCAGGTGATCACTTACATCTCAATAAGTTTAAGAAGGTATGAGGAGAACTATGCGATGCATGATTTGGAGTTGTTAGCCATTGTGTATGCCTTGAGAGTTTGGAGATACTACCTTATTGGACAAAATTTCTAACTAAAAACAGACCATTGTGGTTTACAGCAAATTTTTTACACAAAGCGACTTGAACGTGCGACAAAGGCGTTGGTCAGAACTACTTAGCAAGTATGATTTCAATATTACCTACATAAAAGGAACCGTGAATAGAGTGTTTGATGCATTGAGTCGGAGACCGTGCATATTTTTGGTGATACCTCTTCAGACGAATCTACGTGACAGGATTACAACTATACAACGCAACAATGACTGGCATCAAGAGGTTAAGGAATTTATTGGACAAACACCTTGTTGGTACCAAAATTTGAGGGATTTATTGTGGAAAACAATGGATTATTGAGGTATCATAACCGGATTTACTTACCGCCCAATGATAATTTGAGAGGTTGATCTTAAATGAAGCTTATAGAGTCATGTACATGGCTCATCTTGGAGTCCTGAAGATGAGGGCAGACCTTCATCCCTCATTCTTCTAGTAGGGATGAAGGCAGACATGGTTACTTACAAGGTGAGGTGTCTAGGATGTCAGCAATTGGAGGTTGAGCGTAGATATCCGGCAAGATTAATACAATCGCACGCTTTTCTGGAATCACAATGGGAGGTCATTTCAATGTTCTTTATTGTGGGGATTGTCGTTAATGGCGAGGAGGAATGACTAGATTTTCATGATAGTTGACACTCTGACAAAGAGTGCACACCCGTGTCCCTGTGCGTACGATGCATCAGGCATCGGGTATAGCTAGAGTTATATTAGAAATATATTGAGACTTCCAGATGTACAAAAAGAATCATATCCGATAAAGGAATCGGTGTTTGCAAGATGTTTTGGGACGAGTTTCCCAAGAGGCCTTGGGAATGCCATTGAACTTTAGTACAACATGTCCCTGAGATAGAAAGGTTGATTGAAGGAATGAACCAATTTTGGAAGGTTGTGTTTCATATGTGTGTGTTGGACCAATAGAAATGTTGGGAATAGTTCTTGTCATTGGCCGAGTTTGTGTGTGACAACAATGAAAGAGGTATCGTTTATATGGCACTGTTGAGTTTCGCTACGGGTGACCGTATCAAATGCCTTTGAGCTTGGATAGACTCGAGGATGGGGTCCTGGTAGGACCAGAAGCGGTCCAAGAAATGGAAGAACAAGTACAAATGACACAAAAAATGGATTGGAAGAAGCGCAAGATTGGTAGAAAGGTTTTGCCTATGCGCATTGCATGACCATAATTTGAAGGGGCCTAATGACTAATAGTGTCTCATTCCTTGAGGCATTTCTCGATATTTATCGTGTATATGTGTGTGAATTTAGGCCAGTGATCCTACACATATGATTGACTTGAGTTCTTGGCGGATGTTGGGCGAGGGTGCGCTCACGGCAGAGCCAATCCGCTTTCTGGACCATCGCATTCGACAACTACGGCGTCGAACAATCGATTAGGTCAAGGTCCAGTGGGACAATTATAGTCTGCAGTCGACTACCTGGGAGGACACATATGATATGCATCGGCAGTTTCCATTTTGTTTGAGGGCTAGACCCTTTAATATTGTCAGACACTTTATTTTTACACCTGTAAACTGTGAAACTTCGGGACAAAGTTTAAAATAAGAGGGGGTGTATGTAACATCCTTCACTTGCACACACCTGATTGGAATTATTCTTTGAGGACACTTGCATGCAAGTGATATGGTTCCTTATATGATTGATTGTTTCGCCTACGGATTATGATGATGTTGTGGATAAGATGATATGTTATTTGATTATATTGTATCGACATGTGTTATTGACTGGCTTCTCCTGAGTGTGTAGGACTCTGGACTAATTGAGGATGTTGATGGTATCGATGGACCTCCTTGGACTCTGGATCGAGTCAGCGAGTGGAATGTTTATGGTTTGAGCATTTTTTATTGCATATGTGACATATGACTGGTATATTATGAAGTTGATTTTGGATCGCTAACATGTTTCGTTGATGGATGAAGGATGACGATAGCTTGCTAACCAGACTCATTTGGAGTAAAGGGGTCATGCACGACAACCAGAGATATTGAGAAAGAGGTGTGGCAGAATCCATGCCACAGCCTACTAGCACTCTCACCATGGCTCAAACTATAGGTTAACGATTACCTAGTTCGAGAGATCCACGATGTCGTGAGGGTAGACTGTGACAATGGCTCACGATGATTCTAAAGGGCGTTCAATAAGGCAAGGTCCTTATTCTTTACATGCCCTTAGTCTACCACAAGGTCACCTAATGGAGTATTGACTCCAGGGGTTTGACGTCTACCAAAATCAGTTAAAAGGCGAGTGGCACCCTTAAAGCATGTAGTGCATCTTGAAGGGCATGTTGTGTAAATGAAACATGAATGCAAGCGAGTGGAACCCTTGGAGCACGTAATGCATTTTGAAGAGCACTTTGTGATTCTTACACTGGTGAGTTAATGAACCTAGTACCTAGAAAACTATGTCTCCATAGGAATTGGTATGCCTTAAAATGAGCGTTGCATGAGTACATATTAATAATAATAAAATTTCCCTTAACAACAATTTTTGTTGAGCCTAAAGAATTTAAGCCTAGGTCTAAATAAGTATTAAGAACTAAAATTTAATTAAGCAAGTAATAAAAATGGGGATGAAGAAAATGGGGGTGAAAATTAAATTAAAAAGAGAAATTTTTGAAGGGTTAAATTGTTTAAAAAGATTAATGATTGGCTAAGTACAAAACCTGCTAATTTAGAACTTAGACCAAAAAAATGGAAACTTTAATACAAAAGGAATGTGGAACATAGAACTTTCTAATTTCGAACTCAACTAGGCTTTAAGAAAGGCGTCAGTCATTAAAAGGAATGTAAGGGACATCAAGGAGTGTTTTTAGGAAATCTTTTAGGTGGGTGAGGGAAATTAGCCATTAAATTAAATAATTAAATGAATTTATGGTGCAACTCAGGGATCGGGTGACATGTGTACGGGGGAGGTTTTTCCTAATTAATTTTTAATAAAAAGAATTTAATGAGGGTTTTGGCAAAAGGTCACTAAGAAAACTCTATAAAATGAATGGCAAATGAGGAGAATGGATCACGACTGGTAGGCGTAAGGTTATGCTGCCGATATTTTTCTTGACTGGTTTTCCTTGTGGAAGTTGAGATGCCTAGCTCGATTAGAGAGTGGTAACTTGACCTTGCGAGGCGAGCTCGGAGCTAGTTTTCCTTTGGTCTGTGTGCGTGGCCCCTTTGCGGCTCGGTGGTCTCAGGGGGAAGAAGAGTACCCCTAATGTTGGTTGGGAGGTATTGGTGAGGTCTCAATGGTTAGCAAGCGAGAGGGAGGAAGAAACGCCAGTTGCCGAGAAGCGTCATTCAGATGACCTTCGCTGGTTTCGGTATTCCAGTGAGTTTCTCTGTACTGAATTAGTTTCATTATTCAAATTTAGTTTATTAGTTAAATGGTTTTATGATTTCATGATCGATGTGCTTGGATAAAAAATTTGTGTAAGGAGATGTTGGGTATGTTTTAAGTGGTTCGTAGCCTACGAGATTTATTTGTTCGTTGGGCTTGTCGGGTCTTTTTACACCTTCAGTAAATGTTGTGGTTAAAATGTTATATCATTATAAATTTCTAAAAGTTGAGAAGAAGGTTAATAAGTACTTAGAAGAGGTTTCATTTAAAAATTTTGCATCACCTTTATCCTTCCCACAAATTCCTAGCTCGTATTGAGTAGAAGAATGAATGATCACATCGATTTTGTTCTAGATTTAATTAGGCTTGTAGTATTTTTTTTGATGCAGGAGCATCGTAAGTAGCCAGCCAAGCGAGCATGAAGACGAAAGACAACTGGGAAAAGTGCAACACACGTTTGCACATTTTGAAATATTTTTGAAAGATTAAGAAGCGGATATTAATATAGTAGCTAGAAGTTTACTTGCATTTATATCTGGCTGTTGTAAACAGATCGTGAGTGATTTTCCCTCATCTGTCAATGTAAAAGGCATTTATGCCCAGTTAATGAAAGTAGGTAGGTTTGAATTAATAGATTAGACAGTTTAGAAGAGTAGGAGGGAAAACAGATATAGACACCCTCGTTGTTGTATCATAGTAGTGATGGTATCATTGGCATAGGATAGAAGAAGAGAGTTGTAGTAGAGAGTTGTAGAGAAGAACCCATGTACAGGAGCTTTGAATTAATATATGAAGCTTTGAATCATATTTCATGGTGTTATGATGTTTTTTGTTTATACATGGTGAATGGTATGCTTATGGTTGTTTTATTCTCTCTGTTATGCATTTGTTATGAGGCTATCTTGTGTATGTATGATTTCATGTTGAATGTTTGAAGTCTAAGAGACAGAGAATGAGTTTCAATTGTTTCTCTTCCTGAGTGAGAGAAGTTCCTGCAAGGAGTGTAGTGAAACGTCTGCAAGGTGTGCGTTGACAAGGGTTTTGAGTTTTATCTCAGAAATCTCAGGAGAGATATCATTGTTCTCATTCCAATAGAAGTGTAGGTGAAGCACAGAAGTCGTGCAAGGTGTGTGCAAGCTAGTCGAGGCCTTAAACTTATCAACTAAGGTTGAAAGGTAAAAGATTGTTGTTGCAGAAGATGCACAAAGTCGAAGAATCAAATACTTTGAAGTATTTGAAAGATCGCTGCAAGGAGTGCGTGCAGGAGTCCTTTTGAGATTCAAGTTTGCAAGTGAAATATTAGGAGGGTTAGTACCTTCGAACTGTTAAAAGGGAGACAGAGCGAATTCGCTTTACAGAAGCCAAGCTCAGACAAGGAACATTGATTCATTTCGTAGAAGTCTTCAAGGAAGAAACGAGTGGCTGAAATTCTCTTTGGAGAACTCGCGAAGTCGCGAGGACCGTGGGATTCAGCAAAGATGCAAGGTGGATAGGGGAGGATGAACCCATCACTTTGGTATCAGGAATCAACGTGGACCGTTGATCGTGATATGTTTCGAGCCGTCATATCATTTTGGCGATTCGGAGTTTGTAAGTTCGGAGTGTAAGCCAAAATCCTTGGTCACTCTAACTCCCGAATCGCGAAGAGAATTGTTAAGTGAAGAATTTCGAGACTTCGATAATTTTAGATTTGGGATACCGAAAATCCTCATGAGAAGGAGCTAGGGGCCTTTGCATTCAAAAACCATGGTGTTGCGAAACGTGAAATATTGTGAAGTAGCATTTCGGCATTTCAGTGTTTCGGGGTTCGGAAACTCGAGAAGACAGTGGTTTGGGATCGAGAGTCTCGAACTCCCGATACCCAGAAGCCCAAAATAACATGGGCCGTTGGATCTAAAGGAAGGTTATTAGCCATTAGTTCCGTAGAAGGCGCCATTTCAGAATTCGGGATTTTGAAGTGGTAGAAGGACAGAAATCGAAGGCTTCTTCAAGTTCTGAAAGATGGGAAGAGTGATAGGTGGTAGGAATCCACGTCAGAGCTCGAGGACAGTTGAGAAGATAGGTGGCATGTACTCATTTCCAGGTAGTGTCAATACTCGTTGATCGTTTCGAGGTTTTGAAGGTTGGAGAGTCGAGAAGCCTCGTGTCAGGATTCATGAAATCGTGAATTCTGAAACTCTGAATTGACAAAAAGTTCCATTGGAAGCCAGCCTTTTGTTGAACGCATCAGGGTTTGGCATTTCGATATTTTTGAAGACAAGAGGTCGGGTCCTTCGTCACGGAACTCTCGAAATCGTGAAACGCGATGCAGTTTTAGAGGAGGATATAGCCAAAGATTTCTGCAATTCATCATTTCGGGTCTCGGAGGTTGTAGAGACAGGAAACTCGACAACAGGAATCAGGATATCACGAAACCTGAAGTCCCGGTTTGACGAAAGGCATGATCTTAGTGTGGTCAAGAGATTAGGGTGATGCCTAGTGTTTAACCACGCGAGCATACTCATAAGGACCTATGGAAAAACACCATTGTGTGTGTGTGGGATTCTATGTGGGAATCGAAGAGTCAATCAGAATCAAGGGAGTAGGTTTTAGAAAGATCCTGCGTGGATCTTAGCCCGAGGGTCGGGGGTCTACGCCAATTATGGTATCAGAGCTTGATTTTGTCTGTATATTTTGGGCAGAGTAAGCTAGAGGAAAAGGAGTAGTATGATATGCACCATGTGGTATCAGAGCATAGGAAAAGTTCTTTGCCTTCAGTAATGGAGAAAAGAGGAACATTTTACATTCATGTCGTCATGGAGAAGAGACAGAACAATGCCTGATCCAGCCATGGAAAGAGAAATGTGTGAGTTACGTGCCAGGCTTGATGCCATGGAGATAGCACAAAGGTGCACAGTTGACGTTGGGGATATCAGCAAGAATGACAGTGAAAATGAAGTTGGAAACAAAGGAGAAGAAGTTGCAGTCGAAGATGTTGCGGATGAACACCTATTCAAGGCTGTTGCAAGGATAGGTGCCATAGAAAAAATGTAGATTCCCATGTATGAGGGAAACCTGGATGTTGAAGAGATTCTAGACTGGATTAGAGCTCTAGATAAATACTTCGACTATGAGGATGTCGAGGAAGACAAGAAAGTCAAACATGTCATTACTAGACTTAAAGGGCATGAAGCACTATGGTGGGATGAACTGCACGCTGACAGATGCTGCAAGGGTAAGCAGAAAATCAAGATTTGGGATAGAATGGTTGCAAAGATGAAAGCCAAATTCATACCCAAGGATTATCAAATCACTTTGTTCTAGAAGATGTAGAATTTGAGACAGAAACTGATGACAGTGAAAGAATACACTGAAGAGTTCTACAAGATAAACATCAGAGAAGGTCATCGGGAAAGAAATGATGAAAAGGTTGCCAGATACATGAATGGTCTATGATATGACATTCAATATGAGATGAGCATGATCACCCTTCAGAATGTGGAATATGCTTATTAGATAGCTCTGAAAGCTGAAGAGAAGTTGAGTCGAAAGCAAGGTCAAATAGGCCGAGGTAGAAGTCAAGCCAGAGGCAAAACAATTGCCCAATATAGAACTCAGAAATCTAAAGAAGAGGGAAAGAAACCTCAAACTCAACATGAGAGAGGAGGAAGCTCACAGAGAGGGCAGTATGCTGATAGAAATACTTTTCCTCGTGCCAGAGGAAGAGGAAGAGGCAGAGGCGGTGAAGTAAAATGCTTTGTCTATGGAAAGATTAGACATAAATATTATGAGTGTCCAGATAAGAAGAAAGATGGTGGTGAAACTCACATTGTCGAAGCACAAGGACAGGATGTTGAGGCAGAATATTCTGAGGGCGGAAGATCCTTAATGATGAGGAAAATTCTCTTAACACCAGAGAAGGATGCAAAGAACCCAACCCAAAGAAACAGTTTGTTTCAGACTACTTGCAAAACCAAAGACAAGGTATGCAAAGTCATAGTGGACAGCGCTAGCACACACAATCTTGTATCTACAGAGATGGTAGAAAAGTTGGACCTGGAGACTATAGTACCCATATAAAGTTTCGTGGCTACAAAAAGGACATCAGGTAAATGTCACTAAACAGTGTTTAGTTGAATTTAAAAAAAGAGGATATAAGGATGAAATATTATGTGATGTCATTCCCATGGATGTTTTTCTTCTATTGTTGGGTAGACCATGGAAATATGATAGGAATGTGATTCATGATGGGAGAAAGAACACATGCACCCTGGAGAAGAATGGTAGGACGCACATGTTGTTGTCGATTAAGGGTAAAGAAGTGAAATCAGAGGTGAGAAACACTATACTTCTCATGAGTGGGAAGGAACTTCTTAATGAGGTTAAGAAGAAGGAAGACACACAATTTATTGTGGTCAGGAAGCCTAAAATTGTTTTGACCAGTACAAGGATGGATGATTTACCAGAAAAATTCCAGGAGTTGATGGAAGAGTTCACTGATATAGTAGTGGATGAACTACCTTGTTCGTTTCCACCGATTAGGAGTATAATCCATCACATTGATCTTATACCTAGAGCCAATTTACCAAACAAAGCCGTGTATAGGTTGACGCCGTGGGAAAACGAGGAAGTCAAGAGACAGGTCCAGGACTTAATGGACAAAGGATTGATTAGAGAAAGCTTGAGTCCATGCATTGTTCCAACAGTGCTCAGCCCAAAGAAAGATGGAGGTTGGAGGATGTGTACCGACTTAAGGGAAATCAATAATATTACCATCAGATACATATTTCCATTGCCAAGGATGGACAACTTGATGGATTGCTTGAGTGGAGCGAGATTTTTTTCAAAAATTGATTTGAAAAGTGGGTCTCATCATATTCGAATGAGAGAAGGTGATGAATGGAATACAACATTCAAGACGAATGAGAGGTTGTATGAATGGCTTGTTATGCCATTTGGTTTAACCAATGCGCCCAATAATTTCATGAGGTTGATGAACGAAGTCCTGAAGGATTTCATAGGGAAATTCGTCATTGTATATCTTGATGACATATTAATTTTCAGTAAAACAAAAGTAGAGCACTTAAAGCATTTAGCTGCAGTGATGAATAGATTATAGCAAGAGAATTTGTTGATTAATATGAAGAAATCATCATTTATGAGGACAGAACTCATTTATTTGGGTTTTGTTATCTTTCCAATGAGCTGAAAATGGACCCGAAAAAGGTGAATGTGATTAAGAATTGTCCATCACCGAAGAGTGTGTTTGAAGTTTGAAGCTTCCATGGTTTGGCTAGTTTCTATAGGAAATTCATTCGAAATTTCAGTGGAATTGGTGCATCAATGATGGATACGGTGAAGAAAAGACATAAATATTTTCACTGGACAGAAGAAGCAGAGAAGAGATTCAACATGTTGAAGAAGAAGATCAGGGAGCAACCAATTCTAGTTTTACCAGATTTTAGCAAGACATTCCAGGTTAGGTGTGATGTGAGTGGATTTGAAATTGGAGCAGTCTTGAGCCAAGATGACAGACCAATCGTGTATTTCAATGAAAAACTGAATGAAGCGAAAATTTAGTATTCAACATATGACAAAGAATTTTATGCAATCATACAAGCACTGAAGAAATGGAGACATTGTTTGGTTCCTAAAGAGTTTGTTTTGTACAGTGATAATCATGCTTTACAATTCATGACTCAACAGGAGAATTTGAACCAAAAACATGTTAAATGGGTTGAATTCATGCAGAATTTTACTTTTGTGATTAAGCATATTTCTGGAACTGCTAACAAAGTTGTTGATGCTTTGAGCAGGAAATGTTTTCTTATGCAGGAATTTAGAGTCAAGACTTTGGGTTTTGATAACCTCAAAGAAATGTATAGGGATGACCCAGATTTTAAGGAAGCGTATGAGGCATCTGAGAATCCAATTCTCAGGGACAGAAGCCAGTGGACTGAATATATGATCCAGGATGGATTATTATTCAAGGGCAATCAACTATGTATTCCAAAATGCTCCATGAGGGAGAATTTGTTGAAAGAAAAACACAGTGGAGGATTGGTCGGACACTTCGATCATGATAAGATGTTCTCAAAGTTGAATGGCTCATATTTTTGGCCAGGGATGAGGACAGATGTCAAGAAGTTTGTGGACAGGTGCAGAATTTGTCAGCACACAAAAGGGAAAAGGAAGAACACAGGGTTATACTAACCATTACCCATACCAGAAAGGTCGTGGGATGTAGTGAGCATGGATTTCATATTGGGACTGCCAAGGAAACAAAGAGGATATGATTCATTCTTTGTGGTGGTAGACATATTTTTAAAGATGGCACATTTCATACCATGCCAGAAAACCAGTGACGCAACTCATATTGTGAACCTGTTTTTCAAGGAAGTCGTCAAACTTCACGGCTTGCCAAGAAGTATTGTTTCTAATTGAGATACCAAGTTCGTGGGACATTTCTGGAGGACTTTATGGAAGAAGCTGGGGAAATTTTTTTCTTTTAGCTCAACGTATCATCCTCAGACGGATGGACAGACAGAAGTCATGAATAGAAGCTTGGGAGATTTGTTAAGGAGCCTAGTGAATGAACACCACAGTTAGTGGGATCACATTCTGTCGCAGGCAGAATTCGCTTATAATGACTCACTTAATAGAAGCACGGGGCAGAGTCCATTCTGGATTGTATATGGAATGCAGCCAAGGGGAGTTTTTGAATTGAAATATTCAGAACAAGATGAATTCAGGAGTGCTAGTGCATAGGACTTTGTAGAAGCAATGAAGGAGCTTCACATCCAAATTAAGGAGCGATTGCAGAGTTCAAGTCAAGAATACAAGTGGAGACCAGATCAACACAGGCGAGAACTTCAATTTGAATTTGGTGATCCGATTCTTGCACATCTGAGGAAGGAAAGGTTCCCAAGGGGAACATATAACAAACTAAAGATGAAAAATATTGGACCATGCAAGGTCATAAGGAAATTTGGGGCAAACGCATATGAGATTGAATTACCCAATGGGGTCGAAATTTCACCGATATTCAATGTTGTGGATTTGTAACCTTACAGAGATGAAGAAACAGGAGCAGAGGATGAACAAACAGAGGTTCAGTGGACCAAACAAATGCCTATAGCTGAAAATCCACAGATGGAAAGTATTATTGATAAGAGAGTCAATAGGAAGACCAGGAGAAAAGAGTATTTTGAATACTTGGTCAAGTGGAAAGGACATCCAGTTGAAGATGCCAGTTGGGAAGATGAAGCAGAAATTCAGAAGCATGGATAGACCGTGCAAGATCTCATGAACAAGAGTTCATGAAAATTTTCAAGCAAGGGAGTATGATGTAGGAGCATCGTAAGTAGCCAACCAAGCAAGCATGAAGGCAGAAGACAACTGGGAAAAGCACAGCACACATTTTGCACATTTTGAAATATTTTTGAAAGATTAAGAAGTGGATATTAATGTAGTAGCTATAAGTGTACTTGCATTTATATCTAGCTGTTGTAAACAATTCGTGAGCGATTTGCCCTCATCTTTCAATGTAAAAGGCATTTATGCCCAGTTAATGAAAGTAGGTAGGTTTGAATTAATAGATTAGACAGTTTAGAAGAGTAGGAGGGAAAACAGATATAGACACCCTCGCCTTTGTATCATAGTAGTGATGGTATCATTAGCACAGGATAGAAGAAGAGAGTTGTAGCAGAGAGCTGTAGAGAAGAACCCATGTACAGGAACTTTGAATTAATATATGAAGCTTTGAATCAGATTTCATGGTGTTATGATGTTTTCTGTTTATACATGGTGAATGGTATGCTTATGGTTGTTTTATTCTCTCTGTTATGCATTTGTTATGAGGCTATGTTGTGTATGTATGATTTCATGTTGAATGTTTGAATTCTGAGAGAGAGAGAATGAGTTTCAATTGTTTCTCTTCCTGAGTGAGAGAAGTTCCTGCAAGGAGTGTAGTGAAACATCTGCAAGTTGTGCGTTGACAAGGGTTCTAAGTGTTATCTCAGAAAGCTCAGGAGAGATACTGTTGTTCTCATTCCAGCAGAAGTGCAAGTGAAGCACAGAAGTTGTGCAAGGTGTGTGCAGGCTAGTCGAGGCCTTAAACTTATCGATTAAGGTTGAAAGGTAAAAGAATGTTGTTACAGAAGGTGCACAGAGTCGAAGAATCAAATACTTTGAAGTATTTGAAATATCGCTGCAAGGAGTGCGTGCAGGAGTCCTTTTGAGATTCAAGTTTTCAAGTGAAAGCTTGGGAGGGTTAGTAACTTTGAAGTGTTAAAAGGGAGACAGAGCGAAGTCACTTTACAGAAGCCAAGCTCAGACAAGGAACACTGATTCATTTCACAGAAGTCTTCAAGGAAGAAACGAGTGGCTGAAATTCTCTTTGGAGAACTCGCAAAGTCGCGATGAATATGGGATTCAGTGAAGCTGCAAGGTGGATAGGGGAGGACAAACCCATCACTTTGGTATCAGGAATCAACGTGGACCATTGATCATGATCTGTTTCGAGCTGTCAGATCATTTCGGGGATTCAGAGTTTGTAAGTCCATATTGTAAGCCAAAATCCTTGGTCACTCTAACTCCCGAATCGTGAAGAGAATTGTTAAGTGAAGAATTTTGAGATTCCGGTAATTCGGGATTCGGGATACCAGAAATCCTGATGAGAAGGAGCCAGGGGCCTTTGCATTGAAAAAACCCGGAGTTGTGAAACGCAAAATATTGTGAAGTGGCGTTTCAGCATTTCAGTGTTTCGGGGTTCGAAAACTCGAGAAGACAGTGGTTTGGGATCGAGAGTCTCAAACTCCCAGTACCTGGAAGCCAGAAATAACATGGGTCATTGGATCTATAGGAAGGCTATTAGTTGTTGGTTCTGTAGAAGGTGCCATTTCGGAATTCAGGATTTCGAAGTGGTAGAAGGACGGAAATAGAAGGCTTGCTCAAGTTCTGAAAGATGGGAAGAGTGACAAGTGGCAGGAATCCACGTCAGAGCCCGAGGACAGTTGAGAAGATAGGTGGCATTTACTCGTTTCCAGGTAGTGTCAATACTTGTTGACTGATTCGGGGTTTTGAAGGTTGGAGAGTCGAGAAGCCTCGCGTCAGGATTCATGAAATCGCGAAGTCCGAAACTTTGAATCGGCGAAAAGTTTCATTGGAATCCAGCCTTTTGCTGAATGCATCGGGGTTCGACATTTCGGTATTTTTGAAGACAAGAGGTCGGGCCCTTCATCACGGAACTCCCGAAATCGTGAAACACGACGCAATTGTAGAGGAGGATGCAGCCAAAGATTTTGGCAATTCGACATTTCGGGTCTCGGAGGTTGTAGAGACAGGAAACTCGACAACAGGAATCACGATATCGTGAAACTTGAAGTCCCGGTTCGACAAAAGGCATGATCTTAGTGTGGTTAGGAGATTAGGGTGATGCCTAGTGTTTAACCACGCGGGCATACTCATAAGGACCTATGGAAAAACACCATTGTGTGTGTGTGGGATTCTCTGCAGGAATCGAAGAGTCAATCAGACTCAAGGGGGTAGGTTTTAGAATGATCCTGCGCAGATCTTGGCCTGAGAGTCGAGGGTCTGCGCCATTTGTTCAAGCAATATTGATGTAATTCATTCGTCAACCTACATGTTGTACTTCTTGATTTCTACTTTGTCGGGCCTGAAGGGACTCACATTTGAACTAATTTAGGTGGAACTGGATACAATCCCACTCAACCTTATCTCGTCTCCCTCCCTGGAAGAACCTCGGGCTTGTGGTTACATGCTTAACTATCGAAGGAAAAATCAAATATTACCTCTGCCCATCGATTTTTGCACCCAGCGAATTGAAGTTTCTTCATGTTCTGGACAAAGCAGAAGGGTTATGCGTACCACTCTCATGCCCAGCGATTTTCAAGGCCCAGGGCCCAATGAACTTGCCTCTCAGTCCACTGTTTGTGAGTGGTCTCTTTACCCGACGTAGGGAGGGGATAGCTCACAAATTTCTCCTCATCTTTGATTCCATTCTTTTCCAGCTCAAATACCCCTTTCTCGCATCTTAATTAAAATCCTAGAGGGAGTGTCCATCTTACTTAACTGGTGTGGGATTAATTAGAATCCATACTAAAAATTTAATTCTTGAGCTAAAGGCTACACATGTCATCAAGAATCTGAAGTCAAGTTAATGCATATTAATGCTCGAGATTGCTAAGATATTCTTAGGACTAAGTCATGGAGGGTTAAGTAGTCAATCGCTCATGAAGGGATCATGGGACTCAGCTAGTAGTTTTACTCTCCTTTAATTGCTTTGGGTATGGCCATCAGCAAGTGGTCTTGTGGTTCCCTTTGGACTTGGGACTTTTATTTATCTTTATGAAGGCACCTTTTTCTCCCTTACACCTCGGGTTGCTAGAAATGTGGAAGTTGGTAGAAAATTCGGTGCGCCTTTAATTATTGTAGTTACTTGGTTTACCGCGCGTCCCTTTTTTTCCCTTGGGCTTAAATTTTGTTGTTATTGATTAGATTGTCGATTATGCTTTTGATGATTGGAATTGTCGATTATGTTGTTGATGCTCAAAATGTTGATTATGATGATGAAGATTGGGAATTGTGTCCTTAATTATTGTGAAGTATGACTAATTCATTGATCTTATTCGTTGCCTTGCAAATAAAACTGACTTATCCTGCATCTTGAATGGTTGATGTGGAATCAATGCATTAATGGAATCGAACCCTGGCGCGCATTGAATTAAATGTAGTGAATGATTTTAGATTTCTTACGCAATCGATGTTTTTTCATAAACAATAGTCAGATGTTAAATTCCTTGTGCCATTGGATTTCATGTCGTGTATAATGGTTGGATACTCACCTTGCGCCTTTAAATTAAAGTCATTTTCTCTTGTGTCATTAAATTATTGTGGACAATTAATTGATTAAGCTTTTATAACCTCTTGTGTCATCTCATATTTTACATTTTCCACTCTCGCGCCTCTATATTAATGAATGACTTAAGTTTGTTTAGGCATCACAGTTTTTGCGCCAATTAAGATTTAGATGATTACCCTGACACCTTGGTTTATGCTGTGAGAGGTAATTATATTATAGGTGCGCTTGAATTTTCTTGACAATGTATGATTAGTTATGTGATTGGATTTCCTTTGCACGATGAAAATAAAGTAGATTTTACTCAAGCACTATGGTTTATGTAGATGCATGTTTATTTTAGGGTTGTCTACTTTTGCGCGATAAATAAGGTTGATTACATTGCGCCTTATCATTGTCTCAGCATGATGGTTTAGTCATTCAATTCTCTTGCAACTTGGAAATTTATATGATGTATGATCATTGAAAGAACACCATTTCCCTTGATTATTGTAGAGGTTTTCTCAACAGATGTTATTCAATAGCTTTATGTTATCTCATGTTATCTTGACGTAGTCTGATGATTCTCCTTATGAAATGAATTGAGTGAATTATGATTCGTGCTTGATGCGTCATTATTAAATGAAGAATTTAATGGTTATGGGTTGTAGTTTATCATGTTAATGTTTTGATATGCATATCACTAATCATGGAAAATATGTGTCGGCTTTATGTCGTTAAATACTGATATTGTGCTAATATTGTTCCATTAATTTATTGGATGATGTGTCATTGACATGGTTATCAATTGTGATGGATATTTCCTAACACAAACCAAAAAAAAATCTTGTTGTATGTCACTTTGTTGGCGTAACGATGGGATCGTTACAGATTGGCATCAATGTAGAAGACTATTACAAGTCAAGTTTAGTACATAGAATGAAGATACTATGCAGAAGTATATAGAATTGAGTTTTACGATGGAGCATGTTACACAATGTATTGTGACATGGAGTAAAGTACCTAGGCAAGAGTGGACACACTTGATTGTACACACCTTGGACACAATCCTGAAGAATTGGTACTTGGAACTGGAAGTACGTAAAGAAATTGTATATTGGGAAGAATTAACATAGAATTTAAAGGTAACTTTTAGTTTTGAAGATGATGCTCCTTTGATTGACTCAGCTTTGCAAGTCATCAAGAACAATATTTTTTATCATAAGACTCAATAGAACTAGTACTTGTATGTAATGCGCATAGATATTCTATGACAATTAGAGAAGTTTTGCACTGTTATAATGTTGTTGAAGAATACCAAGAGGAGGACGAAAATCCCATAAATGTGAAAATACCAGAAACTGAAGGAAAGTTAGGAGTAGAAGGACCATATCTAGAATCATTCATATATGCAAAGTCATTGAGAACATGCAAAGTAAACGTTGGTACAGAAGATAACCCCAAATTTGCGAACATAGGAGACTATTAGAATGAAAATACAGTGGAGAAGATAGTTGACTTATTGTGCGAGTATCAGGATCTATTTCCGACTACTTTTTCATAGATGAAAGGGATCGTTGGGGAGTTAGGACACATGAAGATCCCATTGAAGACAAATGTTAAGCCAGTGAAGCAGAGGCCATACATATTGAACACGATGTATAAGAAGAAGGTGAAAGAAGAGATAGACAGGATGTTGGAAGCTAGAATTATTGAACATGTCATAGAATTAGAGTGGATTAGTCCCATGGTGGTTCAAGATAAGAAGACATGAGGGATCAAAATTTGTGTAGATCTGAGGAAGTTAAATGATGTTTTCTTACATGATCCCTTTCCTACACCATTTACAAATGAAGTGTTGGAGGATGTAGGGGGACAAGAAGCTTATTCAGTCACGGATGGATTTTTAGGATATCACCAAATCAAGATTGCACATGAAGATATATATATATATATAACACTACATTTTCGATAGAATAGGGATGTTAGAAATACACAGTGATGCATTTTGGTTTGAAGAATGCACTAGCATTATTCTCTAGAGTGGTTGTAGAAGCATTTAAAGATTTCATCCATAAGTTCTTAGAAGTATAATTAGATGATTAGATGATGTTTAGTTTGTTGAAAGATCATATTGATATTTTTCACTTGATGTTGGATAGATGTAGGCAATTTCAGATATCTTTGAATTTAAATAAGTGTATTTTTTGTGTGTCATTTGGTATCTTACTAGGCCATGTAGTGTGCAAGCAAGGACAATTGGTAGATCCCATTAATATTTTTGTGATTGTTAATTTACCACCGCCAACTTCAGTGTGAGAGTTACGAGCAACGTTGGGACATATAGGGTACTACAAGTTCATTAAAGGATATGCGCAGATTATAGCCCCTATGGAAAAATTGATAAAAAAAAAGGAGAATAAGTTTCAATCGTATGAGGAATGTTAGTAATGTTTAGATACTTTGAAGCAGAAATTGGTTACGGCGTCGATTTTGATATTCCCATATTGGAATAAGGAGTTTCATGTTCACGTGGATGTGTCATATGTAGCTTTAGGTGCAGTACTAGCTCAACCTATAGAAGGAGATATATATCATCCTGTTGCATTTGCAAGTAGGAAGTTGTCAACTACATAGAAGAACTATACTATGATAGAACGTGAAGGATTGGAAATGGTGTATGAATTTTAGAAGTTTAGACATTAATTGTTGGGTTCACACTTTAAGATGTACATAGACCATTGTGCGCTAAGATATTTGGTCATTAAGCCAATGTTGGGGGGGGTATATGCCTATGAATATTATTGTTTCAAGAATATGACTTTGAGGTAATTGTGAAACCATGGAAATTTAATTTAGTACCTGATCACTTATCGCGCATACTACCAGGAGAAGATACAGGAAACTTGGATGATAGCTTACCAAATGCACACTTATTTACAGTATGAATGGTTGATGACTATTTTTCAGACATAGTCCATTTATTGAGTGCATGAGTAACCCCACATGAGTTTAAAGTTGATCCAGGTGGATATCAATGGCCACCCACCTTTTCCAACTGGCTCAAAACCGTTTTCTGACAATTTTGGCAATTTATTATTTTTAGCAGTTTTAACTTTCGGGGCCATTTTGAGGGCCTAAATGAAGAATTTTCTGGATTGAGATTCTCATTACTATCCAAAGGCATGATTGAGCCCCCAAAATGAATCTCCTCAATGATACCTTTCCAACGGGCTATCACACACCTAAAACGGAGATCGTATGCAAAAGTTACAACCCCAGGAAGTTGATGTACTAACTTACCCAAACAAGGCCCACATGACTTTTGGTGCTTCATCTCCTAGGGTTAGGTTTTTGGATGTATAGGGTTCTTGTAATTCTTGTTTATTTTAAAAATTCCTTTATAGCCTCATTATAATCATCATCTTGTGAATGAGCACATATGTCACATCTCTTCTCAGAGATAGGCCACCACCATTCCAACAAGCTTGTTTCTGCTGCATTTTACAGTTTCAGCTTATTTCCTTATTGAATAGAAAACCATTTTTACTGTATATCTGTTATTTTGTGTTAAGAACCTATTAATAATATGTAGTCATTTATTTCTTCTCATAAAATCTGGATCAATAGTTGTGTAAGAAACAAGTTAGTAGTGAAGGCAACAAACTATCAAATCATAGTAATAAATTCCTAAAAGTTAGGCACAGATGGTATTCTACGATGATGTGTATTAGAACATGAAAGACATATGATATTGTTATAGGCATATGAAGGGGTTGTAGGAGGAAACTACACAGGAAAAGAAACAACTCAAAAAAAATTGCGCTCAGAATTGTGGTGGCCTACCCTTTATAAGGATGTTAAGGAATTTTGTAAGACTTGTGATGTTTTCCAAAGATTTGGGAATCCTTCCAAGAGAGATGATCCATAAGTGATATTACAATATTTTGATAAATGGGAAGTGGAATTTGTAGGGATGGTCAATCCACCAACAAATATATCAGGAGCTAGATACATCATTATTGTGACATATTACTTGACCATATGGGTTGAAGCAGAGCCAACCAGAGGTTGTAGTGTGAAGACAGTTGTGCGATTTTTTCTTGAAAATGTGGTGATAATATTCAGATGCCCAAGAACTATTATGAGTGATAGAGGAATTCATTTTCTAAATAGTACGATTGCAACATCGACAGAGGAGTTTTAGATTCATCATCAGAAGAGCACATCGTGTTGTCGATTAAAAGCAATTGAAGGGTCGATTAAAATAAGTTATTGTCCCTTGAGTTTTCATAAAGAGTAGCGGCAGCAGAGATCTGAGTGAAAATAACAGAGCTGAAGATGTTAGTTGAAAAGAGAAATGGTTCCACCGAAGACAGGAGAAACTTGGTCACAGCCAAAGAAATAGTGTACCAGGAAGACATCTATATATGTGACCAAGGAAACATTGGGAGCATCAGTGTCAGGGTTAACCCCGATTCACTATCCAAGGTATTATTTACCACAAAGGAAGTCGACAAAAAAGAAAGTAAAGTTACAAAAAGAGACAAAGTATAAACTCGTTGAGCTAGAAATTCCACAAGGTGTGATCATTGAGCAAGATATGTTTGGAACAGTAGGAAGCCTAAGGTAGGCAGAACACAACTTGAAAGATATGAAGAATTTTCTAGAAGTAAGAAGCATAAGACTCACCCCATATTCACAAGAAATCATAGTAGAGCCATAGGAATGGGTGATGGGGATGGAAAAAACAACTATTTTGAACCTTTTTTATATTCTTCATTTTGGAAGGAGTGCGGAGATAAATATTTGCATTAAATTATTACTTAGTTTCATACATGGAGGACTTCTATGGTTAGATAGACCAGTATCCATAGAAAAAGAGTTGATTTCTTGGATAATTGGGTTTCCATCAAAAAGGGAAGACCCATCACCATTATTCACAGACAATACAAAGTAGAAAGAATTTGTGGAAAGAATGAAGGACAAGTATGGAAAATTTAGAGGTGCATGCGATCTGGATGTTGCAAGAATCAACAATGATATAGTCTAGTTCACGATGCAATTATTGGCCTACAAGTTGTTGAGGAAATGCCTCAGGGATCAGGTACCAGCAGGTGTGATAGAGACATCTAAGAAGTGTGTCGCAAGAGTTCAAATGACCTAGGAAATGTTCCTATTGAAAGAGTTCTTTATATATTACATGGAAGCCCAAGACAAAGGTATGGAATTTCATTATGCCTAGTTGTTAGTACTGATAGCATTAGTGGCTTACAGCGAGCCATAGAACACTCAATTTTTTGAAGCTGCAAAGAATCCATGTTTAAAGGAAAGATATGTAAACTTATGGCATACTACGCATAAGGTGAGGAATTTATATAACAACATTATGTTCTATGTATACAAGAAATTAATTCAGACGAGTATCTAGAATACACTACACATACTACTGTAGGTAGTAGAAGCATACAAGACGATTGTGCACTTCAAAACTGGAAGACATCGTATGTACATTCAAGCCAAGAAGGACCTAAAGCAGTAGTGATTGTCATGCAGGTACAAGTTGACAGAGGTTGACATGGGACACATCATAGAATACTAGGAGGATGAATAGAAAACCCCCAATACCAAAAATAGAGGATCCAGAAAAAAACAACAACCAGAAATAGAAATAATAGGAGATGATGAAGAAGAACAAGAACAAGAAAAGGGAAGGATATGTTGCAGGAGGAACACAAAAAGTAGTAGCCGGCATGGGAGAGAAGCGGAAGGACCATGATACATAAAAATCAATACTGCAATGAAAGAAGAGGAAAGCAATCAAGCAAGTGGCCACCCAAGCCCTGTCAGAGGATGACTTGGAAAAAATTGTGAATCAAGTGAAAGAGGTTACGGAGGAGGATTTTGAGCAAGTGATGTAGAAGTAAGAAGAAAGTCACTTGGATGTGCAAGCATAAATTTCTGCACTACGATAGATTTTGGAGACAACTAGGATTTCATATGTATGAACAAGCGAAAAAGAGCATATGGCAAGCACAAAAAATACAACATAGGTTCAACAAATGACATCTCACAAATCTATGACATCAGGAGAGTGACGAGCAATGAAGATAGCAGCAGGAGCTTTAGAATTCCCTATGTCATAATTACAGGAGCACTCAAAGGCACTTAGTCATATTAACTTGGTGTTATCTCAGTTGTCGCTAGAAGTGTTACATGGTTTGCAAACGAGTGTGACACGTGAACTACAATTGTGTGCAATGCCAATGTCGATGGAGTTGACAAAGGTAGTCATAAATAAGGATGTGTTGCAAGTAGAATATGATCAACTTAGGCTGGAGTGAGATGAGGCCACATAGAGGACAGAGAGTGTGAAACAGGCGGTCTAGGGGGTTTATAATATAGCCTGAGTGGGCCTAATGGTTAAAAACATATGTTTCCTCTTAAGAGGTCACATGTTCAAATCCAGAGGGGGGTAGGGTATGTATACCTCCATAGACTTTACCAGTCAAATTGTTGGGCGGAGGGGGGTCCCTTGTCCCACAAACAAGGGGGTCTCATACACCAATTTGGTGTGGCTTGGCCGTGACCTTAAAAATAGATTATTATTATTATTATTACTATTAATATTATTCCAGAAATGCCTAGGGAGGAAGACGCCATGTTAGAAGAATAGGTGACAAAGATCAGTGAATCTAATCAAGGCTTCCACAAAAATATTATTGATTTGGAAGCATGACAGATACTGAGCACTCCACTGGAGGAAAGGGAGAAAAGGGAGAAGACGATGACAACAACCATAGAAAACATCAAAATTATGGAAGCAAAGTGTCCCAAGCTATATGAAGAAAGAACAAGAGTATGGACTCAGTTGATAGAAGACATGAAATTACAGGAAATTGGTCAAAAGCTACAGGCTATACAGGAAAAGGAATATAATTTTAAGGAAGTAATGAGCACATTACCACCAACAAAGATGATGGAAGCCATGGAAAAGAATAGAAAATTGTATTCAGATATGAACCATATTAGGGTGCAACAGCAAGCTCATGCACAGAATATTGAAACACTGCAGGAAGAAGCATACAAGGTGACCATGGAAGTAGAAGCTGAGCAGGACATGGTCAAGCATGCAGTACAAGAAATTGCATACAAGTTGAAGACCCATATTATTGCAAAGACAGGTGAGGGAATTGTGCAGCAGGAAACACAAGAAATAGAAAATATCATAGCTACAAGAGAGACATTTCACAAGTTCATGGAGACCTAGAAGAAATCCTAAAGTGGTTAGGGATGAGCCACAAGTGAGTGTTAGAGGCATGTTAGAGTAGGACATTTTGAGTAAGTTTTGGGAATCACGCAAGAGCAAATCCCGCGACAATTACACAAAGGAGTAGTGCACACAGAAGATAGTTAGCACATTTTCAAGATTCGGCGTGCACGGAAGGAAGAAATTAGTTAGTAGTATTTATACCTTTTGGTCCATTTTATAACGAGCTAAGACCTAATACCAATGTATAAATATGTATGGGTTTTGGGTAGAAAGGAGAGAATTATAAGTGAGTGAGATCATAGAGTGAGGGTATGAGAAAAGGGTATGAGTAGAGTTCAAGAGTATGATTGGAGAATGAGCTAAGTGTGCAATGTATGCATGAACGGCTAGGAAATTTTGGAGCGGAATTGATGTATCTTATTTGAGTGCAGTCTCAAATTGTTGTAAGGATTGAATGAATAATATAAGAATCCATTCATTATGGATGTAGCCCATTTTGGGGTGAACCATGTTAAATTCTTGTGTCCTGATGTGTTTGTGGTTATGATGTGTTGGTTTAATCTGTTTATTGTGTATATGTGATAGATGCTTAATGGTTCATATGGATATGTATCTGATGGTTTCACACACATGTTGAATGGTTAAGTAAGATGAAGTTGTCATATGTTGTTAGGTTGTTATGACTTCATGCATAGGGTATATTTCATGTTGAATGAATGTTAAGTAAGAATGAATATTAGAATGGTATCCATTCCCTTCATGAATGTGGAAGATTGTTTCCTACAGTGCCCATAAGTACCTCAGGTGATACTTCACCTACTTGCGAGTGATGCTGAAAGGGCCGATATCTTGGGATTTTTTGGTGAATTAATGTTGAACCCTAGGTCTTCCCACTGTGCACCAACACCTTTCCTTGAAATTTTATGAGTTATAGTCTCTCCAGCAAAATTTTCTCATGTTGATCCATCATGTAGTTCTTTGAGGACTCTATCATCATCTTGTTTCTCAAGGAATCGAAGGATAACATCATTTTAGTATGTTTTAAAAATAATTCCATTAGCGAGTTGATGATGTGTCAATTTGAGCCTTAGGGATCTCTTTTGTATGGAATTCAAATGATTGGGAGTAGTTCCATGTTGTAAATATTTCTTGAGATCATTGTACCAAGAGCCATCAAGTGTTGTTATGTAAAGAGTTTGTTGGATGCACAATGATAGCTCTTCCTCTCATCCTTCTTCTTGTTGATCTCTGAAGTCTAAGGCTTCGGTTTCCAACTTACACAAGCTTTGAAATTTTATAATCGTGGCAGGTTTAAACTCAGGTCCATACTCCTACATAGTTATCATCCAATTCCCTCCATGTTCTCCCAACTCTTTCTGAACATATAGTGACCTTACTGTTGGGTGAGGTATGATCACTTTGGTGTGGTTCTTTAGTATGTAGGTCTTGAATTGCTTGATGACCTTATGGACATAAAAATGATATTTTTCCACCATAGGGTAATTCAATTCTACCCCCTATAGACCAATGTTCATGAATGAAATGGGGCATTCATTCCCTTTCTCATCCTTTTGTGTGAGCATTTCTACAAGGGAATGATATGAAGAAAACTTGTATAGTGAAAAGTCTTTGTAAAAGTATGGGATTTGTAGTACAGGGGATACTACAAATGCTTCATGAGCCTATAGACCAATGCTCATGAATGAAATGGGGCATTCATTCCCTTTCTCATCCTTTTGAGTGAGAATTTCTACAAGGGAATGATATGAAGAAAACGTGTATAGTGAAAAGTCTTTGTAAAAGTATGGGATTTGTAGTACAAGGGCTATGGTATCCTTGACTTTGTCAAATGATTCTTTTTCAACATATGTCCATCTGAATTTACATCCTTTTTAATCATATGTTGAAGAGGCTTGACTATCTTCGCAAATTCTGATATGAACCTTCTCACAAAATTTATTTTTCCAAAGAATGATTGCATGAATTGTTTTCTATTTGGAAAAGAAATATGCATGATTTCATTCATTCATTCAAGGTCTATAGAAACCTCATGTTTTTGGATGACATGCCCTAGTAATTTTCCTTATAAAATAGTAAAGATGTTTTTCTTAGGGTTCAGAGATATACCATATTTTTTGCATCTTTCAAAAATTTATTTCAGGTGATGGGAGTGATATTATATTTTCTTGGAATCAATTGTTACATCGTTGAGATAAAACACTATGCTTTGACTGATCAAACCTTTAAAACCTATGTCCATGGAACATTGGAAATTTTCCCCCACATTAATCAAACCAAAATCCATTATGTGATAAGTAAAAAATTATGTCGAAAGTGATATTTAACCAATCTGGTTATGCTACGAGAACTTGATTGTAACCTAAGAACCTGTCTAGTAAGAAGAATATTTATGATCCTGAGATGAGTTGTAATATTTGTTCCATAAGAGGAACATGGTATTTGTCTTTTTTATATTCTTGATTCAAGTTCCATAAGTCTAAACATAGCATGATCTCTCCATATTTCTTCCGAATAGGAACCAAATTGGACACCCACATTGAATGACAGACCTGGAATATGATTCAAACATCTAGAAGCTTCTTGAGATCTTTTTGAATGAGTGGCTCCAATGTAGGATGCACTTTTCTCAGTTTCTATTAGAAAGGTTTTACACCTTCTTTGATAGGTATAATGTGTTGTATGATCTGAGTGTCATACATCTTCATATCTTCATACATCCATGTGAAGACATCCTTATACTTCTTGAAAAGTTGAGTAAAGGTGCATCTTTCAACTTCGAAACAAAAAATTCACAAATTGATAAACTTAGGGTGCTTAGGGGTTGCCAAATTTACCAATGAGTGTACCATAATGGAGATGTTTGTATTGGAATTAGTTGTTGTTCTTGACTACAAATCAAATAGATTCTCTAGAGTCATCACATTCCTTAGGACACAATTACCCCTAATGTCATTTGTTCTATTGTGAGACTTTTGTAAATTTTGTTGATGTTTCTCATCATAGATAAAAACATCTCTAAAAATGCCAACATCGGTGAGAAAATGCAATATATGTGAATCATCATTGAATACCCTCCATTTCATAATATTGTATGGTACAAAAGGCCCAAAAATGAGTTCAACAATAAATTCATTATTTAATGAGGAAAACCTGGATGTTGTATTAGCTAACATGTCAATGACAATGTTTTGAGGATGAGGAATGGAAGTAATATTAAATGCATCAAAAGAGTTGATTAATCTCCATACCTCTTTCTAGTAACCTTTTAGATGGGGGTATAGGCAATGTATGTAATTCTTTACCTATCTTACAATAATTTCATAATCACCAAACACTTTTAAACATTTTACCTTCAGATCTGTGGATTTCTTCAAACCTTGAACCAAGGCTTCATACTCAACAATGTTGTTGGTGCATTCAAACTCTAACCGGTAGGAAATCAAGGTTTTGTGATTCAATGGATCAATTAAGATAGATGTATCCTGCCTCAACTCCCTCTTGTGGCCTAGATCCATCAAAAAACAAAGTCCAAATGTTAGTTTCTATACCTAATTTAGTTGAACTAGTGTTATTTGTTTCTACTATAGTATAGTCATCTTCATCAGTCTGAATGCAATGAAGGATATCGAACTATTTTATGGTTGTAAAGGTGATGGCTATTTGTATAACAACCACAATAAATCTCTAAAAAATAGTTACTCAATATTGAATGAGAAAAAATGTCAGGTTCATCCTTACCTTCTAGTTTTGTAACAATATGATTCATGTGGGCTTTGTTTTCTACCTTTATTTGGTTTTCCCTCCCCTTGTATGCTAACCATAGGTGAGACCAATCAGTTGAGAAATAACCTTGCAAATTCTAAGCCAAATCCCTGCTCAATAACAAACCATAAGATTCCATAATGTCTAAAACTACAATGTCAAATACTTGGTGAACCCTAGGATTTGAAGCTAATCTGATCATGACATCCTTTATTTCTCCCATAACCTTGACCTCAGATCGATCCAATTGAATAATTATTGTAGTGCACTTCATAGGTACAACATTAATCTTTTGGCGAACAAAGTATGACATGACATTGGAAGAAGCACATGAGTCCACCAAACAATTGTGCAAATTGAAATTGAAAATTTGAAAGGTTAAGAGGAAGGTTGGAGTCTAAGATTTAGAATGGGTCCCTATGTCGATTGCATTGATCGTGGATTTTAACACAGTTTTGTCCTCTTTTTTAGGTTCATCATCTTTGGGACTGTGTCCATAGTAGATATTGTCTTTGGTTGAGGAGGAATGGAATTAACTGTGTTCATAATCAGATCTCTCATTTGTGGAAGAGTACAGATATCATATAAAGAAACATTTTCCTTGGTCTTGTTCATACCCTCTATAAAATTGTGGTCCATTGATTGCGGGATTGGGTTCCCAATGGTTTTGGTTGGTTGGGAAGTGTTTGGTGCAGTTTTGGTCTGAGAGGAACCACTATGTTTCTATGTTGTGACAAGAGTGATTTTCCTAAGAACGGAAATAGAATTGGCAACGAGAGTGGTGTCTGATACAATCCCTTTACTTCTTATAGTGTAACCTTTTGAGGTAGTTTTAGTGGATTGTGTATCCCCTAGTGATATTTCCTCAATTGTCTCAACTTCAGAGTCTAACAACTAGTCCCATAGAAATAGGGTAGATTCTTCAGTGTTATCCCCTTCTTCAGTTGCTTCTTCAATTTCCATTTTCTAGGGTTGGTCATCAGTAGTGGATAGTTTTTCCAATAGTTGATTAATAACCAAGTTCATGGAATTTATCCACTGGGGATAGGTTTTCTTAGAGAGATTAGCCTGATCGTAAGAACAAAAATTTTCCATGCCAAACTCATCTAGGTTAAGGTTAAGATTCAAATCTTTAGGTGGTTTTGGTTGGTTATTTGATTTCCTTCGAAAATTTCAGAAGGGTTTTTTATTAGATAACCCTTCATTGGATTTTTTCTTCAAGTCAACCACCTCATTGGATAATTTCTTGAATAACTTAAGAACACTGTATAGATCAATTGGTTCTTTCTCCAGTGGATTTTTGACCAATAGAGGCTTCTTACCAACTACTTTGTTATCTGTTGTGCTCATATTACTACCAAGAGACAACATTTCCTTTTCTACTTTTTTCGCTTTCTCAAAATTTTCTGCTAGATTTTCTTTTCCAACCCTCTTAACAAACATGCATATTGAAAGATGTGAGGAAGATGTATATTATTCTACAGTCAATGATTCAATGAGATAGGTGTCAACGAAAAAATTATTGAGGATTTTTGTGAATATTTGGTTAAAATATTTAATCTTTTCCTTCTTTTCTATTTTGATGGCAATCAATTCTATAATAAAGGTCGCAGAGGTCTTCTCTTCCCCAAGCTTGTTAAGGAAATATCTCTCAAAAGCATCCCATATTATAATGGATCCAACAAGAAAATTGCAATACCACATGGATGCTTTGTTCTCAAAGGTATAGGTAAAAATTATGTAGGATATGTCTTCATGTTCAATATTCATGAGTCTGGCCGTGAGGTAGAAAAATCTTATATGACATTTTGGGGTACATGATTTGTGAGGATCAAATCTGGTAAAAATCCTTTCTAGAAATTTAAGTCATGTAGGAGTCTTGGAAGGTTTAAGGCCCCTTGTTTTATCTTGTAGGGTCTTTTTTCTAGTGTGTGTTGTTTTTGAAGGAATAGAAAGCCCTAGTGTGTCTTTGATCTTCTCACACAGTGGAGGATCAAGAGCTCCATCATTCATGAAGGCTTCTTGGCCTACCACCGGTTACACTAGATCCACCCCCGCCACCGCCAAGGCGAAAGCTAGACCAATAAGGGTCTTTTGAAGCGATCGGGTCACAAGAAACTGTGTCTGACCAACATCCAGAGGAACCAACTATTTCAAACCTTGGAGCGGAAGCTCTCGGTCCACTTGAAACTCCAACCACTGATCTTTTGGTGCCCATCATCATACATATTTATCCTTACAGGCACCAGACAATGTCACACGCAGCAATGGAAACAAATGTTGCCACTTCTTCTGGGAATTGTTCCATTCCCACTACGATTGTCACCACAGGGGGTGTTCCACCTCCTAACCCATCGTCGTCGGTCCGAGCCACCATGGTATCGACTGCCTCTACCTCGAGCAGTGGTCCAATCCCGTCTTTGGTGGTAGCCACTGCTCCTTTGACACAGAGTGCGACAAGCCCTCCGTTCTCATACAGGATGCCTAGCTCAGGTACAAGCCCTGTACTATCCTACTCCACTTTACAGACTTTAGGTCTGGGGGCAGGGAGCTCTAACGCTCCTCTGCAAGGACCCATGGGGGGCACTTTAGCTCCCTTTAACGCTTTCCCTTACGGAGGAGGTCATACACCTCCTTCATCCCCTTCGCTTGGCGGTACCCACCAGCAATCCGTCGGGCCAAACACACACCATAGTTCATTTGGAGTAGGGATTCAAGGACCACCTTCTCATAATATGTTGGTAGGGTCGACACCTTTTTCTTTGTTCGGTGCGTTTGGTAACAACGCTTTCTCATCAGCCACTTTCCCAACTGGGGGCAACCCTAGTTATGGCCAACCTAATCCTATGTAGGGTATTATTCCTGCATAGGGGGAAAACCCAGGAACTTCTTCCACATCAGGACCTTGGAATTCTTGGCAAGGATCAGTTCCCTTGTCAGGAATGTCGATCTAGGGCCATTCTTTTCACAACTAATGGAACCTCGGGCAAGGTGCAGTACCTATGCTCATGGGATCAGCATGGGGAAACCCCTCCCAAAGGCCTCTGAATGTAATGCACACCCAAACATCTATGTCCTATTTCAGGGATCAGCCGATGATGTCTCCTCAGATGCAGAATCCGTACACTGGTCATGGCCATTGTTTTTACCCGAACCCAGGCTAGCAACCCAACTTTTCCTGGCAACCTGGTGCCAGTCAAACTCTAGGCCCCTTTTTCCATGGTTATCACCAACAACCCAAACTACCTTTCCTAGCAACCTTGCATTTTCTAGACTTAACAAGCTTGTTGAATGACCCTATCTGTCATGACCCACATTGGCCTCCTATGCCGATAAAGTTGCCTTCAGATATACCAAAGTTCAAAGCCAAGCCTAACGAAGATCCAAGTGATCATATGACTACTTTCCACCTTTGGTGCTCATCTAATTCGTTGAAAGACGACTCTGTACAGTTGCGACTGTTTCAACATACTCTCATTGGGAGTGCTGTGAAATGGTACATTGAGCTCGACCGCTCAAGATACTCTTCCTTCGGCGAATTGGAAATGGCTTTCCTAAACCATTTCCAATTATCTGTGGTATACGACGTTGGCACAAAATTGCTAGCCAATTTTGAACAGACAAAAGCGGACCATATCTCTGATCACATCCGAGAGTGGAGACACCGGAAGAGTTTGATTAAGGTGCCAGTCCCACCAGCATTCCTGCTAGAGTGGTTCCTTAAGTCTTTGGTCCCACAATTATCCAAAGACGTCGCAACGTCAGGAGTGTTTTCCAAAGAATATGCAATCATGAGAGCTCAACAACTTGAGCTAATCTATCCCCAGTACGGTCGCCAATTCTATTGTGGGTGGGAATCCCTCCTACAGACTTAGCATTTAAGGTCTCTAATCATGCATGCAGAAAATGACCATTTCAAAGGCCTATACTCTTTCCTATTCTCCCAACACAAAACCCCACATTCATGCAATACAAAGGTGTAAATGAGATTCGGTAACTCTACCTTAAGTCCTTCGTTTGATGTCGATCCCTTTGCTTTCACTCACTCTTTGATTGCAAGCCTCCTCCCAAAGTTGACCTGCATTCACACATGAACAAACAAAAAGTTGTGAGCATGCATTTCATATACTAATTGTTGGGTTAGTTGTGACAATATCATAAAATAAACATTCAACTTGAACACATGATATGGCGGGACGGGAAAAGTATTCCTTTTTGTATTAATCTTCACAAGAGTAAACTTACAATATGTGGTCAGTACTGCTCCTCGAACCTGGTCTTGGGCTCCTCTTCAACTATCCTCCAACTTCTTTGCTCTATATTTCTCTTTTCACAAGGAAGGCTAAAGGTTGGGACAAGGGGAGTGCTCAATTGGGTATAGTTTCTTTACTATGATTTTCCTCCTTTCAAATGGGACCCTTACCCCTTCTTTTCTAGGCTAGAAGGTGATAGGTATTTGGTCGAATGACCGGCCATGCATGGCTGAAAGGTTTAGTTAACTTACCCAAAGTTGTGTGTTCCATTAGCAACTTTCCTTTTTTTGTACTTTTGTAGGTACACACGGACTGTAGTGAGTCAGCTAGAGTGTACACGCGGGTTGTAGTGGAACAGGGTGTGTGGGCCTTTAAAAGGGGTGTTTTTAAGAAGAGGTGTTAAGTACTATCTTGGCAAAGAAGGCATATGAGATGGCCTAATGTTAGGTAAGCATGTCTGGTGCAAATTAGGGTTATAACAAACATTCCCCTCCCCTTCAGAAAATTTTTGTCCTCAATGCTTGATTAGTTTTGGATGCTTTTGTATAAAAGACTCATCTTCCCATGTGGAATCTTCAGCAGGTAGTTTCTTCCACTTAATGAGATACACTGAAATTGATCTATTCCTCAACTGGTGAATTTTTTTGTCAGTGGTACCTTCAGGATCCAATATGATTTTCCCTTCCTCATAAAGTGTTGGAAATATAGTTTGAACTGGGATCTTGTCACCTATAACCTTCTTTAAGCATGAAACATGGAAAAGTGGGTGTACTCACGAAGATGTAGGAAGCTCCAATGTGTATTCTATAGTACCAATATTTTGCAACACCTTATAAGGGCCATAGTACTTTAGTGATAATTTATTATTCTTCTTAGCTTGCTTGAGGGACATATGTTTGTATGGTTGTAGTATTAAAAATACCCAATCCCCTACTTCAAAACTTCTTTCACTACGATGTTGATCTGCTTGTTGTTCTGTACGATTCTATGCCATGGCTAGGTTGTCCTTTAAGAGTTGGAGAACTTGTTGTTGATGCTCGATGTGATATTCCACTGCTTGAACCTTAGATTTTTATTTTAGATAAGAAGTGATGGAAGGTGGGTGATATCCATAAAGTGCCATAAATGGTGTCATTTTTGTTGCAGTATGAAAGGAAGTGTTATACCACCATTCTTCCAAGGGTAACCACCTGAACCATTTTGTTTGTTTATCAGAGACAAAGCAACGAAGGTATCCTTCCATAAATTTGTTCACTATCTCAGTTTTTCCATATGATTGAGGATGATAAGATGAGCTATGAGCCAATTGAGTACCCAAACAAGAAAATAATTATGTGCAAAAATGTCCAGTGAAGATGGGATCTCTATCACTTATAATAATCTTTGGGATTCCATGTAGATTTTGAACTATCTCCATGAATGCGATAACAACTGTACTAGCTTTGAAAGGATGAGAGAGTGCATAAAAGTGTGTGTACTTGGTAAGTCTATAAACAATCGTCATGATGACATTCTTTCCTTCAGAATTTGGTAACCTTGTGATTAAATCCATGGAAACCTCCTCCCAACGCTAACTTGGAATGGTTGATCGTTGTAAATGACCTGGGGTATTAATTTTTTCCACTTTATTTTTTTGGAAAACCAAACATTCTACCACAAACCTTTGAACATCAGTTTTAAGGTCATCCCAAAAAAATTCCCTCTTGACCCTGTGATAGATTTTCAAAAATCCTGAGTGCCCTCCTACCAAAGAGGTGTGCAATTCCAAAAGTAAATTTTGTTTTACTTTGGAGTTCTTACATAAATATAAGCGATATTTGTACGATAGTGAATCATTTTTCCATGTAAATGTATCAGATGCACTAGAATCTTGTTGCAACCTTTGAATGAGAATCCACACTTCTTTGTCATTCTTTCATTCATCCCTTGCTTCTGTTATCCAATCAAGTTGGATGATAGAGATAGCATAGAGAAATTCCTCAACATATTCATCCTTTCTTGAGAGTGCATCTATCACGACATTTTTCTTCCCTTTTTTGTATATGATTTCAAAGTCATAACCCAAAATCTTGGTCACCCATTTTTGTTTTTCTTCTGAAGATAGTCTTTGTTCCAAGAAATATTTAAGACTATCATGATTGTTTTGACCTTGAAGTTCCTACCTATTATGCAAGGGCTCCATTGCTTCAATGCATGTAGTATTTCCATCATTTCCCTCTCATAAATGGGTTTGTGTAAGTCCTTTCCCTTGAATGGCCAACTTTCAAAAGCAGGGGGGCTTCCTTCTTGCATTAGAATAACACCAATGTCATTTCCCAAGGAATCACATTCCACAATAAAGGCTTTTGTGAAGTCTGGTGTGTTCAAGACAGGAGATTTGCACATTGCCTCTTTAAGTTGTTCAAAATCTTGAGTTGCCTCTGAAGTCCATGAAAATTCATCCTTCGTAGTTAATGCAGTTAAAGGTGTTGTTATTCTTCCATATTTTTTAACAAACTTGTGGTAGTAACCTGTCAAACCCAAAAAATCCTCTAAGATTCTTCAATGTTTTGGGAATCATCCAATCCATCATGGCTTTAATATTGTTAGGTTCTACCTTGACACCTTCATGAGATACAATATGACCCAAATACTCTACCTCCTCCACCTCTAACATCTATCGAGAGAATAGTGTTCCTTCTTCTAAACCACCTCAACCTACAAGGTTGACACCTCAAAAATTAGAGGAAAGAAAAGCAAAAGATTTGTTCTTTAATTGTGAAAGAAAGTATAGTATGGGACATAAGTGTGGTGAGAAGAAATTATTCTACATAGATTGTGAAGAGGAAGAATAACAAGAACCATATCAAGATGAAGATGTACAAGACATTTCTTCTGAATAGATGACTCCCACCATATCATGTCATGCATTGGCTAGAATTAAGAACCAAATATAAAAATAGCATAAAAACCTCAAAATAAGTACTCAACGCCTTGTCAAAGAGAGAAATTCAGATAATAACCCTCTTTGAGGGGGAAACCTCCTTATACATCATAAGAATTCGCAAATACAAGATGATTCCAAATGAAAAGGTCTCCTTGGTATATATAGGAGACTAGGAGGTACAATTATAACTAATGGACCAAAGCCGACATAAATAAAATAACAATACTAATGTAATATGCCCCAATTAAGGGGTAATGTGCCACGATTTAGAGCTTAAGAGTATGAGTGGTTGATAAAAACTGAAAATGGAGATAGTGCAAGTGTAAACTATGCTAAATGCATAAAATCAAATCTAATCTATCATATCCTAGCTAGGAGCAATATAAATATTGAATGAATAGATATTAATATTACCAATCTTTGCATATATTCCTTGAACAATTAGTTGTTTAAGGGACATGGATTAGTAACATATATACATGAATAAATGCATGAACAAAAAAGTCTGCTACAATAACCCATTCACACACACACACACACACACACACACACACACACACACACACACACACACATATATATATATATATATATCATCTCATAACTATAATAACAGAGAAGAAAATGTACTGCAAAACAACAACATTCACACAAGAAAATTCTATGAGATGAACAATGTAATCTTACAACATTCGTAATGACCAGAGATTCAGTCGAAGAAGTTCAGAATAAACTGCCATTAAAAAATAATTTCTCTCCATTGAAAATGGCCCTGAGAACTTCTTGCTATTAATATTTCTTTGAAAGTAGTTCCCAAAATTACCAAAATGTAAGAACCCCTTCTAAGTGGGTTCTCTTTGTCATATATAGTTGAGTTGGTAATTGTTTCTTAGGACTTCTTGAATTCTCGAGTGACACTTACAAACTCTTGATCTTCCCTATATTGTTTCTTTCCTAATTTACAAAAAAATAATAGATATTTACAATTCAAAACTCACTTCACAACTTCCCCTTGTCCTTGTCTCTAATGTATGTTTCCCATACTTCATGATAATATAGAATTAATGTTATTTTGGGGAACAACAATATTTATAAAGTAAATTCATGATTGCCAATTTTTGTGATAGGGTTTTCATATCCCTTTTTAAGATGGCGAAGAAGGAGTGAATTAGATTGTGGTCCTTTGATGGTTTTATTAAATTCTCACTCATCATGGTGTTCATTACCCTCTTGGGAATCCTTGCATCTAGTTCCCTGGAGCACATGGCTTCTTCTAGCTCTGTCTGTATTTGCTCATCTAGTCAGGGTTTACCTAGCTTGCCAATTTGGGGAAAGTGGAATTTGATTGACAGTGTGATGGCTAGTTTTTGTAGTCTTGCACATATGTTGAGGGATTTCTTCAAATCCCTTTCAAGTCTCTCCTCGGTTTTTTTATAGTTAGTGAAGGTTGCATAATTTAACAAGATTTCCCAACTAGTCATCCTTGGGAGGACTTCAAGGGAATCACAGTTATCCTCTTTCCATTTTATCATCTCATCCAAGCCCATTCTTATCCCAATAAATTTATTGTTTTGGGTTTTGGTTTTGGTTTTGTCCATTTGTACAAGAATTTGAGTGGTTTTTTTTTAAATTCCTACATTCCAATGTACATTTGTTTGGCTAAGTCGTAGAATTCTTTCCTTACTTCTTCAACACTTACTTTTAACTATTAGTTGTTGGTCCTATTTCCTTTGTAAACTTAACTTCTTCTTCTAGGCTCATGATCCTTTCCTTGTATTCTTCAATCTCTTGAACCATGATCTTGATATTTTTCTCATATGCATGGATGAAATCCATACTAGTTGAAGCAATGGATAAGGTATATTCTATGATATTTTCAACCACTTATTTATTTGTGGTGACTGAGAGTGGAGTGATTAATAAGATAGGAAATATTATGGTGCTTTCTTGAATAATCTTTCTTGAATCCTTGTCAAATTTGAAGGAATTCATATTTTATAGTTTTCTAGCCTTGGATGGTGTGAATGTTCCAAGTCCCAATTCCGCTAGGGGAAATTGTCCTCCAATTAGGGGAGCACCATGAGAGGTAGGATGTCGATATCCATGGGTTCTGGGTCTTCTACCTCTTCTTGTGCCTACATGTCTTCTTCTTCTCCCCTACTTCTTTCTTTTGTTACTCTTCTTGTTCTTTGAGTGCCCTCTCCTTTTCTCTTCTCTCTTTCTCATTTATTTTCTATAACATCCCCAACATCCAACTGGGTTATGCCACATAAAAATTTCTAAACTATATACAAAATTAAAACATATACACACAGAAACTCTTGCGGAACTTTATATATATAACTTAAAACATAAAAATACATTCTACAAATGCACAAATTCATACAGAATAATAATAATAAAAATACGCATGCAACACACACAGGAAAAATCCATAGAAATAAACGCATAAATAATAATGCAACATGTAATTTAACACACAATTGACACTTATCTTGGTAAAAATATCACCAACTATGTGCAGACCTTCCACGAACCTCCCAGCCTTATACCACGATGCTTATCACTCTCAGCAGTGGGTCACCCCTGAGCTAGGACTAAACTCCACCCTAGTAAATGGATTCCTAAACAGGCTGATGTATCTTAGACAACAGGAAAAAACTCTATCACAGGTGCCAACTCAAACTAACATCCTACAGTCCCTCATTCCTCACATGCATGTCACATTGTAGGAAGTGTACCCCTTCTCTGCTCAATAGTCCTTCGGTTGCCCCACTTCCTTTCTGGGATTCAACAACAAGTCGGACAAGAAGTCTCAGAGCCCTGTAGTTGCAGTTTGTCACCTTCATAAAATCAATTCCCAACAATTCTCTCACATAGAGAGAATTTCTGACGGGCCAGACAACCCGCCTCTTTAGTCCAACTCCTAAGCTAACCAGGTACGGGTACAGATACATGTGCGAGTATGGTATTGGTTCATGTACGATACAGGTACAATGATAGTAACATAATGGTACAATGGATAGTTGAATGACTCTTTGAATGATGATGGAATGAATGAGAAAATGAACTAAGTCCCAACTATATGTATGCATGTTCCCAACTTGACACTTGTCATGTTGAGAGCTATTTTGGCCCACTTGTCTCCATCCTTAGAAATTAGGATAAAATAATTGTCCATACTTTATACTTTAAGGAATATTAATATAATATTCCTTTTTGGCTTAAGCTCCCTAGCTTATCCCCTTATCCTTAACTTTAAGCCCCCCCCCCGCTTTCCCTAANCTAACTAGTGGAGTTTAGTCCCCCATACTCTTTTATCATGGTCGATCTACACACAACGATGTATTATATTAATGATAAGACATATACAAAAATAATCTCATTGGCCTTTAGCATCTACACTCTCCGGCCTAATTCAACACATAAGCCACTTAGCTTATAATAATTGGCTCACCAGCTTAAGTACATTTGCATTTAAATTTACAGTTAGGGTTCAGCCTAGGAGTATTACATTTTCTCTTATGTTGCTACCACTACTATTGCTTCCTCAACTTCCCTTCAACTCTTCTCTTCTTCCTCTCCTTTTTCTTTGTTTTCTACTTCTTGTTTCTTTGTTTTTTGTTCTCGATATCCAGCATCCTTTTATCATTGCACTTTGCATTTGTGTTAGGAGTTTCTTCCCCTTTTGAAAATCAAATCATCATAAGTTTTGTCTCTTCTATGAATCTCCTCTTCTTTCTAAGCCTCAAACTTGCAACTCCATCTATATTTGTATACCTAGAAGTATTTTTCGATAGTATTATGATGCAGACCCCCCTTCTCTCCTAAGGGTTGCGCAACCTCCCGGTCTAGGATCAATCAAGGTACTGAGTCGGAACGACTCTTTGGGTCTCTGCTATACCCCAAACCCACTTACATAGGTCCTTTCTCCAAATGTGCAGGTCGTATGAGACCCACGGGTTCCCTCCTGAACGTTCAACTTCCACGCCAATTGGGTGGTAGCTCTTCTCTGGTTAAGACCCTTCCTTATTGCGACCACGTCTACGACCACTCGCCTAACTCAAAAGGTGTTTCGTGATTTCACATATCGGGTCTCTCCATGTGAGTCACCCCGACCCTTCCAACCTCTGAAATTTCGACAGGATCCTAGTGCATGCTAGCCCCCCTATTCTCCTTCACTGATGTGACCCTTCACTATGACCTAGAGCCAACCTTCTGATCACTTCACGAATTCCACTTACTCGTCCTTCTGAAACCTGAACTTGCGAGTTCCACTCGCCAGATCAACGGTCCACAATCCCTGTGATCCAATGGTCCTGATCTCCTTTTTGTGTATTGGGACTTCGCATTTCATGAAGTTGGAAGACCGCTAACCTCCCTTCTCTCGATATCCGAACTCCCTGATCTCTCCTTCCCTTGAAATGAATCAACAGTCCACGCTCTCCCTTCAATCAACGGTTGTGATCCTTTCACAAGTTCGCACTTCGTGAATCCTCATGACTCTGCCCTTTGACCTTTTCACTCTGCAAGTCATCGAAATACTAATCTCTCACCACGTTTCCTCCTTGATGAACAATTCCAATGATTTCAAAATTTCGTAACCCCGCTCCTCCTGTATACTTTCAAAGCTTATTGTTAGTGCACTTTACCTTGATCGAGCGGCTACGATTCTTTTGCGCTTAGACCGAATGGATGAGATCTTTCCTCCTTTGTGCTTGCTCCTCGTTGTCTAGACGTTGATCGGATGGTCTAGATCTTTCCCCCTGAACTTACACTTTCTTCAGACTTAGAAGATTTTCAAAAGAGTCAAAGGCTTCAACCTTTATCCTCCCTACGAGTCTGTTTCTTGGATCTTGTCCACACTTACGAAAAGTGTTATCCCTCCCAAGATTGGTCTCGTGAAGACTTAGACTACCCGCGCACTCCTTGCATTTCAGGGATTTCGATAACTCGGATCTAAAGGATTTCTCAAAGAGAAATTCCTCTCGCCCTCCTGGAGTTCTCCTTTTTCTCTATGCACACTTTGCAATAGATTCTTACGCAGGTTTGATTTCCTACGAGCGACTATGCGCACCTTGCAGTAGTCACTTTTCTCTCCTAGAAAAGGGAAAGTTTTGTGCTATCTCTTCTAAGCATCGAAACCGAAACAAATCCTGTCAACGCACTCCTTGTGTTCTGTGTGCACACCTTGCACCACTCGACAGAAGAGAAACAATCAAAACTTTTCCTAACATTCACAATTCCATCTACTCATAATGAAATCCATTCATTCCTTCATGAAAACACAATAACGGGGAATTTCAAACAATGTCCACACCATGCATTGGATCAATTTTCCTATGTTATCTTCATTCAAAATTAAAAATGGTTACCACTGTAAAACAACAACTAAAATTCAAAAATCTCCTACTAACTTGCAGCTAGCCTCATTTGGGCATACAAAACCTCTATTTATCTCTTAGGGTTCTTAGGGTTTCCCCTGACTACTTGTCTACATCAAAACCTATCCTGATGGCTATCCTAGTGCAGTCACAGTCCAGAGAAGGAGTGGAAACCCCCACTTCTCTCGTAATCGTTCAAGCGTGCCTCAAAATATTTTTTCGGCACTGAGTTAAGGCGTACTTCAAAATATCTGTCATAATTGCTAGCGTTGAGATTCCACATAGATTCCCAGATGTTGAGAGGTCCTTCTCCGCGTGCTTTCCAATGATGCTCCTGCATCATACTCCCCTTGAAAAAAATTCACGGACTCCTGTCCATGAGCTCCTGCACCAAATTTCCATGCTTCTGGATATCAGCTTCATTTTCCCAACTGGAATCTTCTATTGGGTGTCCCTTCCACTTGACCAGATATTCAAAATAGGTCTTCCTCCTGGTGTTTTTGTCGATCCTCTAATCAACGATCTTCTCCATCTGTGGTTTTTCTACTACATGCATTTTTTTTTCCCACTGGATCTTCTCTTGATATTCGGATCCCTCTGTGTCATATTTCCTGTAAGGATACAAGTCTGAAAAATTGAATATGGGTGATATGCCCACACCATCTGGAAGCTCAATCTCATAGGCGTTTGCATCAAACTTCCTCAAGATATTACATGGTCCTATCTTCTTCATTTTTAACTTGTTATATGTTCCTTAGGGAACCTGTCTTTCCTGAGATGTGCCAGAAACTGATCTCCTACTTCAAATTGAAGTTCCCTGGGATGTTGGTCATCTCTGCGCTTGTATTCTTGGCTATAACTTTGCAACTGTCCTCTGATCTGGCTATGGAGCTTCTGCATTTCTGTAGCAAAATCCTCTACTCCATCGCTCCTGATATCACTATGTTCCAAGTCTCTCAACTCAAATACTCCCCTGGGTTGCATTCCATACAATATTTGGAATGGTTTCTTTCCAATGATCATGTTTGGTGAGTCATTGTATGCAAATTCTACTTGTGGCAGAATCTGATCCCACTGATTATGGTGCTCAGTGACCAGAGTCCTCAATAAATTTCCCAAACTTCTGTTCACCACCTTAGTCTGCCCATCTGTCTGAGGGTGATAAGCTGAGCTGAAGGACAAATATGTCCCCAACTTCTTCCACAATGTTCTCCAAAAGTGACCAACAAGTTTTATGTCTCAATCTGAGACAATGCTTCTGGGTAGGTTGTGAAGTCTCACAACTTCCTTGAAAAACATATTTGCAACATGTGTTGCATCACTGGTCTTCTATCATGGGATGAAGTGTGCCATATTCGAAAATCTATCCACCACCACAAATATGGAATCGCATCCTCTTTGCATTCTTGGAAATCCTAACACAAAATCCATGCTTATTGCATCCCAAGGCCTCTCTGGTATTGGCAATGGTTGATATGTTTTGTCTTTTTCCTTTTGCATGTTGGCAGATTCTACACCTGTTCACAAACTTTATTATTTATGTTCTCATACATGGCCAATAGTATGAACTTATCAACTGTGTAAATGTCTTTTCATGGCTGAAATGTCCATCCAATCCTCCACTATGCTTTTCCTTCAAAAGGTTATCCCTCATTGAGCATTTTGGTATGCAAAATTGATTTCCCTTGAACAACAATCCCTCTTGAATCATCTACTCTGTCCACTAGCTTTTGTCTCTCAGCACAGGATTTGCACATGCTTCTTGTGCTTCCTTGAAATCTAGATCATCATGATACATATCCTTAAGGTGTTCAAACCCCAAGGTTTTCACCTAAAATTCCTGTAGAATCAAACATCTCCTGCTTAATGCATCAACAACTTTGTTAGCATTCCCAGCAATATGTTTTATGACAAAAGTGAAATTCTTCATAAACTCAACCCATTTTGCATGCCTCTGATTCAATTTTTCCTATCTGGTTATGAATTGTAAAGCTTGGTTATCACTATACAAGACAAATTCATGTGGGACAAGGTAGTGTCTCCATTTCTTCAAGGCTTGAATTATGGCATAAAACTCCTTATCATACGTGGAGTATTTTCTCTTTGTCTCATTAAGCTTCTCACTGAAATAAGCAACATGTCTATTATCCTGGCTCAAAACTGCTCGTGGAGCAACTCCACTTGCATCACATCTCACCTGGAATGTCTTTTCAAAATTCGGCAAGACCAGAATTGGTCATTCTGTTATTTTCTCCTTCAGTATATTGAAGCTCCTCTCAGCCTCCTCCCTCCATTTAAAATATTTGTACATTTTCTTCACTATATCCATCATTGGCGCACAAATTCCACTGAAGTCTCTAATGAACTTCCTATAGAAACTTGTTAATCCATGGAAGTTCCTTACCTCAAACATACTCCTTGGTGATGGCCACTCTTTGATTTCTTTCACCTTCTTTGGATCCATCTTCAATTCATTTGAAGAGATCACAAAACCCAAGTAAATGAGTTTTGTCTTCATAAAAGAGGATTTATCAACAACTTCTCATGTTGTAGTCTCCTCATCACTAGTGTCATATGTCTCAAATGCTCCTCTTTAGTCCTGCTAAAGATCAGTATATCATCCAGATATACAACCACAAACTTGCCAATGAAATCTTTCAGTATTTCATTCATCAACCTCATAAAAGAACTCGAGCATTTGTTAAGCCAAATGGAATAACAAGCCACTCATACAAACCTTCATTTGTCTTAAAGGTTGTTTTCCACTCATCACCTTCTCTCATTCTAATCTGGTGATATCCACTTTTCAAATCTATTTTAGAAAAGAAATTTTCTCCACTTAAATAGTCCATTAAATCATCCATTCATGGTAAAGGAAATCTATACCTAATGGTGATCTTGTTGATTGCCCTTGAGTCTATACACATTCTCCATTCTCCGTCTTTCTTTGGACTCAACACGGTTGGTACTTCACATGGACTCAAGCTCTCTCTGACTAAACCCTTGTCTAACAATTCCTGGACGTGGTTCTTTACCTCCTCATTCTCTCGAGGTGTCAGTATATATGTTGCTTTATTTGGTAGACTTTCTCCTGGTATCAAGTCAATATGGTGGTTGATACTTCTGACGGGTGGTAATGAATTAGGCAGCTCATCCACCACTATGTCAACAAAATTATCCAGCAATTCTTGAACTTCTTCAGGAAAATCATCCATTGAAGTACTTGAAAGGATAACTCTGGGTTTTCTCACCACAACAAACTACATCTCCTATTCTTTCTTGACTTCTTTCAAGAGTTCCTTCCCACTCATGAGAAGTATGCTTGTGTTGGATTCCTCCTTCACTTTCTTCTCCTCCATTGGAAGCAACATGTGTGTTCTACCATTCTTCTCCAAGGTGTATGTATTCTTCCTCCCATCATGAATGACATTCCTATCAAACTACCATGGTCTTCCCAGCAAAATATGGCATACATCCATGGGAATCACATCACATAGAATTTCATCTCTATATCCTCCTATCTTAAATTCAACCAAGCATTGTTTAGTAACCATTAACTGGTGTCCTTTCTGCAACCATGAGACTTTGTATGGCTTCGGATGTGCAGTTGTCTCCAACTCCAATTTCTCCACCATCTCTATGGATACTAAGTTATCAATGCTCCCACTGTCGATTATCACCTTGCTTACTCTGTCTTTAGTCTTGCAAGTTGTTCTGAAGAGACTATTCCTCTGCACTGACTTTTCAACTTCTGCCTCTGGTTTCAAGAGAACCTTCCTCAACATCAGGGATCTTCCATCCTCTACTCCTTTTGCTTCAACATCTCTTATTTTTTCTTCTGAAATGTGAGCTTTACCTCCACCTTCTTTATTTTTCTCAGTACATTCCCAAGACATGTGCCATGTCTTTCCATAGGTATAACACCTTACTTCTCCTCCTCTTGCTCCTCTTCCTATAGAATAAATTCTTCCACCACCCTGTCTCCCTCGGGAACTTCCTCCTCTTTCTGAGTGACTATGTGGTTTCTCAGTCTCGTCATTAGACTTATGTGCCTTGTCATGGGTAACTCCATTTCTTTTGTTTGGGGCTGGGCCTTTACCTCTTCCTCGTTGGCTTTGTTTTCTGGACAACTTCTCCTCCACCTTCAGTGCAAACTGATAATCATCCTCCACTGTCCTTATTGACATCATGCTGATCTCATCCTAGATTTCATATCTCAGGCCATTTATATATATAACAACTTTTTCCTCATCTTTCTCTGTTTGTCCAGTTCTGATGTTCAGCCTATAGAACTCCTTGTTGTACTCCTTAACTTTCATACCCTTCTATCTCAGGTTTTGCAAGTTCCTGAACAGATTGATCTGATCATATTTGGGCATGAATTTATCCTTCAACTTGGCTACCATTATGTCCCAATTATTTATCTTTTGTTTTCCTTTTCTTCTCCTCTCAACCTGCAGTTCATCCCACCATGGTGTTGTGTGCCCTTTTAGCCTGGTGAAAGCTTGTTTCACCTTTCTCTCTTCATCGACATCTTCATAGTCTAAATGTTTGTCCATGGATCTTATCCAATCCAGCAACTCTTCAACATCTAAATTACCTTCATACATTGGGACCTCTATCTTGGATCTGCCACCTAATCTGGAAACTACTCTCAGCAAGCGTTCTTCGGCAACATCCTCTCCTGCAGCCTCTTCGACTTCTACTGCTTCACTCTTTGCATCGCTGATGTCTCCAACATCAGGTGCTCATCGCTACATTGCATCCATCACCTCTAATCTTGCATGAAGTTATCACATCTCCCTTTCTACAGCTCGATTGGCTAGAGGTGGTTCCACTCGTCTCCTTGGTGGAATTGTATTGACTATCTGTCACACACATAGTACAACTTCGAGTTATTTTGTCTCTTCTCCTTTGCCTACTGTCTGCAAGAAAAACTTCTGCTCTGATACCACTTGTTGGTATCAGACTATATCCTTTCACCGTCCTTCTTTTGTCTGCGGTCTGCAAACAAAAACTTTTCTCTGATACCACTTGATGCAAACCCCCCTTCTCTCCTAAGGGTTGCACGACCTCCCGGTCTAGGATCGATCAAGGTACTGATTCATATCGACTCTTTGGGTCCCTGCTAGACCCCAAACCCACTTACATAGGTCCTTTCTCCAAATGTGCAGATTGTATGAGACCTGCGAGTTCCCTCCTGAGCATTGTTCAACTTCCACGCCAACTGGGTGCTAGTTCTTCTCTGGCTAAGTCCCTTCCTTCTTGCAACCATGACTATGACCACTTGCCTAAATCAAAATGTGTTTCGTGATTTCGGGTATTAGGTCTCTACATGTGAGTCACCCCAACCCTTCCGACCTTCGAAATCCCAACAGGAGCCTAGTGTGTGCTAGCCCCTCTATTCTCCTTCATCGATGTGACCCTTCCTATGACCTGGGGCCAACCTTCCAAGCACTTTGCGATTTCATGATTCACGAAGTCCACTTACTCGTCCTTCTGAAACCCGAACTTGTGAGTTTCACTCACCAGATCAATGGTCCACAATCCCCACAATCCAATGGTCCTAATCTCCTTTTTGCATATCAGGACTTCGCGTTTCACGAAGTTAGAAGACCGCTAACCTCCATTCTCTCGATATCCAAACTCTCAATATATCCTTCCCTTGAAATGAATCAATGGTCCATGCTCTCCCTTCGATCAACGACTATGATCTTTTTGTGAGTTCACACTTCGTGAATCCTCAAGACTTTTCCCTTTGACCTTTTCACTCTGTGAGTCAGCGAAATACTGGTCTCTCACCACATGTCCTCCTTAATGGATGGTTCCAATGATTTCGAAATTTTGTAACCCCGCTCCTCCTATATACTTTAAAATCTTATCATTAGTGCACTTTACCTTGATTGGACAACTATGATTCTTTTGCACTCAGACCGAACAGTTGAGATCTTTCCTCCTCTACGCTATTAGAATATGAAATATTGTGCTCGTTTTACCATTGACAATACCCTTGTCACCCAACCATAGGTCGAAGCCACCCTCTGAGCACCTTGACCTTGACAGAGAAGAGAATCCTGGTAGAAATCCAATAGCCAAGAGAGGCTAATGCACCAAGCAAGAAGTAACCAAGTTGATCAAATAGTCCCACCCAAAAGTTGGCATAGTACCTTCCCTAGGATTTGAGCACAAGACTACAACTGCACTGCACAGAACTGGCTCTTTGCAACTGCTAAGAAGTATTTCAAATGAGATACTGGCGCCCTGTATTTATAGTGATTCTAGCAAACTTATTGGGGCCGACTTCTCCTTCTGGGTACTAATTATTTCATATTAATTATATTTCTGTAGCCGACATCTTGTCTAGGGTTTCCTTCATTTCTTTGCTTCCTTCTAGAACATTCTAATCTTTTCAAAGGTCACAATAGAGGTTCATACCTCCTGAAGCTACCATAATATCAACACTCCCTCCTAGCTAGGGAGGTATGGTCTTGAGCACAAACAGACTATTCAACTGGTAGTATCATGAACACCGTCATTATTATCCAACTGGATAATCTCCTATGACAACTGGTACAATATCAATTGATAGAACACAATTGTGTCTATCCACGGTAGTACACAACTACTCAAACCATGACACATAGTCACAAATAGTGGAACATATCCACCACAGTAGTATATCTCTACTATCTAGAGACAGGAAGTCTCCATAAAAATCATTTGATGACAACTTGCACAGAAAATATTGTTAAAATAAATTGAACCATCTGGGCCAATCTTTTACTCACATCTGTGAGATCTGAAAGAATATATGCCCTCAGTATAGAACATCAAAAATTGGTTATCTGCCTTATTCTTCTCAAACAAGGAAGAATGATTGTTTATGATTTCTGAGCCTGGACCATTCCTCACCCTGGGCCACTCCTCCTACACTAATCAAAGTGCACCCTGGAGAGAATGTATAAACCCTAAGGAATGTTTGTCCCTGATTGTTGAGCCTAGACTATTCCCCACCCTGGGCCATTCTTCCTACACTAGTCAAAGTGCACCCTAGAGAGAATGTATAAACCCTAAGGAATGTCTATCCCTGATTGTTGAGCCTGGACCATTCCCCACCTTGGGCCATTCTTCCTACACTAATCAAAGTGCACCCTAGAGAGAATGTATAAACCCTAAGGAATGATTGTCCGAACCATTTCCTCTATTAACCACAAGAGGAAAATATTGTCTTGTATCAACCTCCAAAATGGACCATCCCTCATGTTAACCACAATGAGAAATCATTTTCCGGTGAGGTGGGCTAGTCTTCTTGAGTAACCCTCAAGAAGAGAGACTACCCTAGACCACTCCCCATGCTAACCAAAATGGGATGTCATTGTCTATGATACATCAGCAATCTGGACAATTTCCCATGTTAACCACAATGGGAAATCGTTGTCAATCAAAAATCTCAATCCACTTTCCGAACATGAAAGAGTTTGTCTGAGTTGGACTATTTTTCAATCACAAAATAAATGTTTTCAATAATATTTTCAGTGCTCCCTCCCAACCTGGAGATTCATTTCTTCCCTTTCAACTAAGGGAGTTATTCCCACGATCCCCGTCTTCTCTCGAAAATATGCAAACTTTATTCTGGATAGAGGTTTTGTCAGGATATCTATTGTCTGCTCATCAGTGGGGATATACTCGAGTTTTACCTCTCCTTCCTGGAATTTATCTCGAATAAAGTAGTATTTGATCTCAATGTGTTTCGACCTTTCATGAAACACGGGATGTTTTGATAATCTTATACAACTCTGATTATCACAATATATTGTGGTCGATTCTGGAATCTAATCAGATAAATCGGAGATTAACTTCCTTAACCATATTGCTTCTGTGCATGCTTCACATGCTACCATATATTCTGCTTATGTTGTACTGAGTGCAACATACTTCTGTTTCCTGCTACCCCAAGATATCATAGTGGATCCCAAGCTGAAACACATGCATGAAGTGCTCTTTCTGTCTTCTACACTTCGTGCCCAATCTGAGTCTGTGAATCCATGAAGTTGTATATTGTTGGATGCGGTATATCTCAAACCATAGTTTATTGTTCCACGAATATATCTTAACACATGCTTTGCAACTATCCAATGCTCATGTCATGGTTCCACCTGGAACTGGCTTAGTGTATTCATGGCAAAGAAAATGTCTAGTCAAGTATTTACCAAATACATCAATGACCCAATTAGTTGTCGATATAGAGATGGATCTACTAGATCAGAATCTAGATCCTTTACTTTTCTTATATCTTCATTCATAGGAGTGTCCATGGACTTACAGTCCATCATTCCAAACTTCCAAAGGATCTTTATTGCATACTTTCCTTGTCCAAGGAATACTTCACCATGCTTCTGCCATACTTCTAGTCCCAAGTAATAATGCATGAGACCTAGATCTTTCATATCAAATTCAGAAGCTAGTTCCTTCTTGCACTGAATGATGAGAGACTCTTCACATGTTATGAATAGATCGTCAACATATAGTAGTAGAATTACAGGTGCATTGTCCATGACTTTATAATAAAGGTTTGGATCTACATGACTCTTGGAGAAACCAAGTCTCATTAGATAGCTATCCATTCTAGCATACCAAGCCCTTGGAGCTTGCTTGAGTCCATATAGAGATTTCTTTAATCTGCAAATGAGAGTGTCTCTGGAATGTACCTCAAACCCTTGAGATTGTTCAATATATACTTCTTCTTCAATTTCTCCATTGAGGAAAGTTGTCTTTACATCCATCTGATGTAAGTTCCATCCCATGGAAGCGGGAAGAGATATGATAGCTGTGATGGAAGTATATCTAGCCACTAGAGAAAAAATTTCATCATAATCTTCTCCCTCCTTCTGGGAGAACCCTCTAGCTACGAATCTTACCTTGTATTTATCCATGCTTCTATTTGTTGCATGTTTGATCTTGTATATCCATTTTGAATTTACCACCGACTTTTCTTTGGGTCTAGGTACGATTTCCCATACCTCATTTTTCATAATGGATTGATGTTCTTCTGCCATAGCTTCTTTCCATTGTCCCTTTTGCACGGCTTCTTCAAATGTGGTAGGTTCTTCATCTAGAAGCTTTGTCATGTATGCGACATAGCTTGAGAATCTTTTAGGTATTTTACTCTTTCTGAATGTTCCTTCTGGAACCTTGAGTCTTTCTGCATCTTGTAATGTGGCTTCAAGCCAAGCTGGTCATTTCTTGGTTTTAGATATGATATCTGAATCAATGTTTTCACATGGTTCCATAGGATGATCAGGTTGTTCCTTTTCGTCATTTTCATTTTCTGTGCTTTCTTCATTAGGTTATTCAATCTCTTCTTCTTCAATGGTTTCTTCTATGGATTTCTTGAAGGCCATCTTCTCATTGAATATTACGTCTCTGTTGACTTCGATCTTGTGTTGTTCTAGAATATATATTCTATAATCTTCGGATGAATCATTGTATCCCACAAATATCCCTTTCTTTCTTGAAGGTTCTAGTTTATTCCTCTTGTCCTTGGGAATGTGAGAGTAAACAGGACATCCAAATATTCTTAGATTTTCCACATTAGGTTTCTTACCTGAGAAATATTTTTTTGGTGTCATGTCCTTCAATATATGATGAGAACTTATGTTCTGTACATATATTGTTGCCATTGTTTCTTCTCCCCATAAGAACATGGATAGACCTTGATCATTTAGTAAGGCTTTTACAATTTCTTCAATGGATCTATTCTTTCTTTCTACTACACCATTTTGTTGAGGATTATGAGGAACAGTCAGTTCCCTCCTAATCCTTCTTGATTTGCATAATGCAATGAATTCATTTGATGTGTATTCTCCACCATTATCAGTTCTTAGCATCTTGATCTTCTTATTCGTGAGATTTTCTATTTTTTCTTGGAACTCTTGAAACTTGTTGAATACTTTGTCTTTTGTCTTGAGTAGATATAACCAAGTCTTTCTTGAATAGTCATCTATGAAGATTACGTAGTAAGAAGATCCTCCTAGATATTTTACTGGCATCGGACCACAAACATCTGAGTGTATCAGATCTAGAATATCCTAAGATTTGTTGTTGCTTCTTGGGAATGGTTTCTTGATATTCTTCCCAAGAGCACATCCTTTGTAGATTCCTTCATGTGTAGATTGCAACTCTGGTATTCCTTCAACCATCCTTTTGAGAAAGAGTAATGCTTGATAGTTAATGTGAGCATACCTTCTATGCCAAAGCTCATTGGGGTTGACTTCGTTGTGTACAAGAGCTTCTTCATTTTGTTCTAGTAGTCTATACTGATTTCCTTCAAGACTTCCAATAACCCTAGCATTCTCTATGTTGGAGTATTTATGCCATGATAAAACTTTTCCATCCACGAAAGCTATTATGTCTCCCTTGTCTTCTAGGCAAGATATCGATACAAGATTCTTTTCTAAACCAGATACATATAAAACATTTCTTAAGTGAACATAGTTACCTGTTTTCATTTTGATGGAGGCTTGTCCAAATCCTTCCACGAGGTAAGTGGTTTTTTCTCCAAGCTCTACCTTGTACGAGGTCTTCTTCTCATTTAGATTTGAGAGTCTGGATTGATCTCTCGTCATGTGCCTAGAAGCTCCACTATCGATTATCCACATGTCATCTTCAATCGTTCCAATAAGTGTTGAGTAGTGTAAAAGACTGATTGTTTCACTCATGTCTTTGGTTGACTGGTAACTGGTCATGCCTTGATCCAAAACTTCAACTTCGTCATTTCTGTCTTCTGAGAGAGCCAAAAGGTGCGCTGAGTTAGGGTGCATCTAAATATCTTATTTTTGAGCGAGATGCTCCATCACAAGGTGTTGGATCTGAGATTAGGGTTTCTGCAACTGCTTCTGCTAGTAACCCTAGCGGCAGTGTCTTTGGAAGTTGCTCCTCCTAGTAACCCTAGAGGCAGTTTCTTAGCGAGCTCAATATCCTAGCGGTTATGCTTCCTTCCAGTGTTTAGACTGAATGAAGGAGGTGTGGGCCCAGAACCTATTAGAATATGAAATATTGTGCTCGTTTTACCATTGACAATACCCTTGTGACCCAACCATAGGCTGAAGCCACCCTCCGAGCACCTTGACCTTGACAGAGAAGAGAATCCTGGTAGCAATCCAATAGCCAAGAGAGGCTAATGCACCAAGCAAGAAGTAACCAAGCTTATCAGATAGTCCCACCCAAACTCTGGCACAGTACCTTCCCCATTATTTGCGCACAAGACTGCAACTGCACTACGCAGAACTAGCTCTCTGCAACTACTGAGAAGTATGTCAAATGAGAGACTGGTGCCCTGTATTTATAGTGATTCTGGCAGACTTACTGGGGCCAACTTCTCCTTCTGTGTACTAATTAATTCATATTAATTATATTTCTGTAGCCGACATCTTGTCTAGGGTTTCCTTCATTTCTTTGCTTCCTTCCGGAACATTCTAATCTTGTCAAAGGTCACAATAGACGTTCATACCTCTCGAAGCTACCATAATATCAACATACGCTTGCTCCTCGTTTTCTGGGCGTTGATCGAATGGTCTAGATATTTCCCCCTGAGCTTACACTTTCTTCAGACTTAGAAGATTTTAGAAAGATTCAAAGGCTTCAACCTTTATCCTACTTGCGAGTCCATTTTTTGGATCTCATCCACACTTGTGAAAAGTGTTATCCCTCTTGATCTTGGTCTCGTGAAGACTTCGACTTCCCATGCACTCCTTGCATTTTAGGGATTTTGATAACCCAAATTCGAAGGATTTCTCGAAGAGAAATTCCTCTCGCCCTCCTGGCTTTCTCCTTTTTCTCTGTGCACACTTTGCAACAAATTCTCATGTAGGTTCGAGTTCCTACGGGCGACTGTGCACACTTTGCAACAGTCACTTTGCTCTCCTGGCAAAGGGAAAGTTTCGTGCTATCTCTTATCAGATTCAGAACTGAAACAGATCCCATCAACGCACTCCTTGTGTTCTGTGTGCACACCTTGCACCACTCGACAGAAGAGAAATAATTGAAACTTATCCTAACATTCACATTTCCATCTACTCATAACAAAATTCATTCATTCATTCATGAAAACATAATAACAAGGAATTGAAAACAATGTCCACACCATGCATTGTGTCAATTTTCCTCTATTATCTTCATTCAAAAGAAAAATGGTAACCATTGTAAAACAACAACTAAAATTCAGAAATCTCCTACTAACTTGCAGCTAGGCTCATTTGGGCGTACAAAACCTATATTTATCTCAGAGGGCTCTTAGGGTTCTCCCTGACTACTTGTCTACATCAAAACCTATCCAGACAGTTATCCTAGTGCAGTCACAGTCCAGAGTAGGAGTGGAAACCCCCACTTCGCTCGCGATTATTCAATTCAAGCGTGCCTCAAAAGATTTTTCTAGCGCTGAGTTAAGCCGTACTTCAAAATATCTGTCGTAACTTCCAACATTGAGATTCTGCATAGATTCCCAGATGTTGAGAGGTCCTACTCCGCATGCTTGCCAACGATGCTCTAGCATCATATTCAAAGGGTCATGTATGTGGAGCCTTTCTTCTCCAAAATGGAAGGTGTCCAATGTGTCAACCTATGTTTTTGCCTCCTTGACATCTATGAAATAGTATGCACCTACCTAGAGAGGCATTGACGGCCATATCATTGTTTTATCTCTATAGAGGGATACACCTACCCCATTTACCATATATGGCATGCCATTTCCTACATAATGAGTTTGTCAAGAATGAACATGGGGAGAAAATGTGGGGCCTTGGTTGCACCATATACTTTGATTTATATTCCATGCTCCATCAAGTATCAATATCCTACCCTACCTACTACAACCATAGCCTTATCATTCATGTAGGGAACAAGGGCATAGAACAATACCTAATACATAGGAATGAGAAAATTTTCATATATTTTATGGTAGAGTATGCAGTACTTGTGCTCCCAGATATCTTTGCAGTATACATGAATGGGAAGATCAGTTGGATTCAAGGCTCATCCCATCTATGGATAATCATTAATTACACACATTGCATCCAATAGATAGGATGACGTGTGAAAGTTTGGATATTTTCCTAGGGCCATGTGCTTATTTGTTGATATTTATTCTGCCAAGGTGGAGGAAAGGATGTCTACCCAATTGAACACTGACCCAGTGGTGGTAAGAGTGTGTATCAAGGGTACCCATGACACTCTGAATTTATGGGCATCTAGTTCCCCATATAACGTATATAGCATGGCTACCACATACTAGTAGGGGGTTCTAAGTAGATTGGTTGGGTAGTCATTGGATGCTCTTGTCTTAAATTTCTTGCCCGAAACCCACCAATTTTTCATGATGTATCTGGGTTTCAGGGGGGATTTCTTAACCCTGTCATCATTGAGTTCTAATTCCTTAGTCGAAAATTAGTAGCATGTTATGAGTAACGATGGAACTTGGAAAGAAGATATTACATTTTCTTATGCATTCACTATATGCATGTCATCCACATTGGCATGTCTTATTATCCATCATATAACTTCAACACAAGAGAATATTGTTGAATGTGCAACTGTCCTATGCAGTTTGGAGCACCTAGTTTTTTTATACATGCCTAGGTATTAGTCTCCCTCTGGAATTTTTGGGAAGTTATGAATGGTGAACATTTGATATATTTCACCCTAGTGAAATGAAGTACCCATGTAGATGACATAGAGGGTCTCATCATAAATAGGACCTAGGGTGTCAATTTCCGCCTCTTCTTCTTCCTTCCCCAACTATACCACTATGACAGGATATTTGTCACCTTTCCTTCAATAAGTCGCCATGATCTTCCCTATGGATCACCCATTTTATCAGCAAAGAAATATTAATCTAGTTAGCACATAGAAAACCAAGCCAATAAATAAAATTCTTGATGACCCTTGAAGAAGAAATTCTTATCTTTGAACTCCAAGTATAGTGGCCATGATAATTCTAAAGTTGAGGGTAAGGGATTCCAAGGCATAAGTATGAAAATCACTAGTTATTATCTTTGAATCCAATAATTGGACCTGAAACCTATTAGTTGATCGATGGTACTATAGTTTTGTTCTATGCAAGAGGGTACTAAGGCTTTAGAGTGGCGAATGCCACTCTCTGCGAATAGAGGAGGGAACACTCATGCAGGGAAAAATAAATTCTCTTTTGGTTGGATTCTTCTTTTGATTAAGGACCCCAATGAGTAAAAGTATAAACCCATATCCTTGCAACTGATGATTTAAATGACAAGTGCATGGGGGGGAATTTAAACAAAGGGGGGTAGGGATTACAGGTTGTATTAGATATTTATATAGGAAAGAAAGGCATTTTCACGCGCATGGATTGAATGTAATGAGGGATCAAGGTTACAGAATTGTTGACCAAAATTGGTCACCCCTATTTTCCCACTCTTGGAATAATAAAAAAAACGATATCAGAAGATGAAATTTTTTGAACAATTATAAGTTCACTGTGTAGCCCTCAATCTCAGTTTCGTCATGCATTTTTCGTATTCAAAATATGAGTTTGTATGCTCAAGATATCCAGGTTTTCATTTAAACGGAAAAAGGTGCTTCTTCCATGTGGAACAAAGCTAATTTCTTGGAACTACATGTAAATTTGTGGGTTCATAACCCATGCATTTTCTTGAATTTTCACAGGCCCAAGACCCTTGTTAATTCTTCTTATTATAGCATGTCGAGTTCAGTTAACCCACCATGCACTGTTCTTCTCTCCTCTTATTTCTTTAAAATAATATAAGTGTTCGTAGGTTTGCGGACTCACTCATTCACCTCACTCACCTTCCCCTCACCCGCAAACCCACCATGCTCACAATCACTTTTCCCTTACCCCCTTACCTCTCCTCTCACCTTACACTCTCCACTCCTTTACATAATACTTAGTTTAATTTTTATTTACTCCATCGGGGGTTAGCGGACTCATGGACTCCCTTACCCCCTCACCTCCCTCACTTCCCAACCTAACACTCCATTGCCTACATTTTCCCTCCCCCCTTAGCTCACCCTACGTCACCCTAATCCCTTTGCTACCCTTATTTCTCCCCCTCCCTATACTACCCACTCCTACCCCCTCTCGTTCACCTTTCCCCACTTAAACTTTATACTTAAAAATATTTTAATTACATAAATTCTTAACCAGCCACAACATTTGACATGGAATCCAATGAGAACATTCCACATGGCAACCAATCATTTTGTGACATGTGGCAGTTCATTACTTGTGACACGTGGCAACAAATGGAGATATGGCATGTGGCATATTATTGACCAATCACACAAACACACATGGATACATTGGGATATTCGATATCATTATAAACCATTGTGTGTCAAATATCCCAATACATGTGGGATATCCTTTTATGGAGAAAAAGTCAAAATTTTCAAAAGGAGGGACAAAATTTAATCAAGGGTCCAGATTGTGCAATGAAGATTGATCAATGGTTGTTGAGCCTTAATCTTCTTAAGGTCATATCTTGAGATCTGGGAGTAGGAATTGCACAAAATTTACCTCATTGGAAAGGTATTTCGACAAGGAATATTATGGGACATGTCTTGAGGGCTGAAATTTCCCATAATTGTTTCAAAAATTAAAATAACATTCAACTATATTTTTATGCCTTGCTGATAAATCTGCTTGACACCTCGACTTCACGAGGTCATACCTTGAAATCCAGATAATGAAATTGCACCCAGGAGGACTATCTGGAAATATAAGATGATGAATATCACATATAAATTGGTTTCCATGGCTGAAAAGTTGGATATGATATCTGAAAAATTAAAATACAATCCCTTCTTTAAAAGGGAAATTAATTAAATTTTTGAGAATAAAAGTTTATTTAAAAGATTTTATTAAAGAGAGAAAGGGGTCAACTTCAAGATATGAATATAATGAGGTCAATTAATTAATGAGACTTAATTAATTCATTAATTAAAGTGAATATTTCAAGAATAAAAGTGTACAGGAAATTCAAGAAGAGAAAACCCTAACTTCCGTAAGCAGGTAGAGAGCAAATTTTTAAAAGGCCGATATCAGAAGGGAAGCGGAAGAAAATCAAAAGAAGAAAGGACAGACATAAATCATGCAGTGAAGCTTCTGATAAATAAAAATAGATCTACATCTTATCCACTCTTTTTCTTCTTCTACATTACTTTCTCAAAGCTTTATGCTTAAATTTCCGAATTGAGCACAATGCAAAGATTCTGCAATGTTCTTCTTGTATTCTTCAAAAGACTTTTCTTATATGATCATGGAGTATTACAGCCATGTATGTGACTGTCATAGATTTTGTATATTGTTGAATATATTTCATGAAACACAAAGAATTACTTTGGGGCATGACTTCAATGATGTTTTAGGTCTTGGGATTTCTAAGTGTGAGATGTTTGAAGTATGCTTATCAAATTCTCTTATGTTTTAACTGCAATATTCTTTTAAAATTCTTTGAGATGATCAAAAAACTTCTCTCCAATTTCTCATGAAGGTATGGATGTATTTGTATGTTATTAAGAAGGTTGTATATATGATTTTGAGCAAAGAGATATTCCAATATTGAAGCCTCCCTTCAATCTTTATGTTGTTAAACTATTTCTTGTTGCATTTAAAGATTGTGTCTAGTTATTGAAGAACCATTTCATGCACGAATCCAAGCTATAAATATATATGGTTTGTTGTCTAAGCAATATCCCTAATCCAATATATCTAAGACATATATTTTAGCCAGAGAGGAGTACCACCTCTATAAAAACGCAGGGGGATTCATACCCTCGCGAGGTTTCTATTTCAGTATAAACACACTCAAACATCAACATTTTTGGCAACCATACTGGGGAGCCATTTATTTTCAAGATATTTTATGCCCTGGTTCAGATTAGATTGAGGAACCAGAGTCTTCATGGTTCAAACTTTTGAAAAGAAGATTCAAGAATATTGTTGCTTGTTCTAGATGCACGGGGTTTATAAAATGATTAATCATAAATTTTTGAATGACCTCGAAGAGATACAAGAAGCACAAAATATTCGGGAGAATGAAATCCATGGTGATTCCATTGAAAGAACTCTTAAAATCTCAAGCAATTCCATTTAAATGATTTAAGGATTTCAAGAATAATTATAGTATGACTACTCTGAGGAGTTTCTATCACATCATGAAGCTCCTTTACCTTCTTCACCTATCCCATCAATGGCTTCGAAATATGAAGCAAAAGAAAGAATTATCCAAAGAAGGAGGTGATTTCATAGAACTCCTTTAAATATTCTAGAAGTAGATTTTCAAATTCTCAATATTCCTATGGAAAAATTTTCTACATTCTTTGGAAATACTTTAGAAGATGTTGAGCAACATTTGTTTAGATTCCAATGTGCATGTCAAATTTTCAATCTCACTAAATACAACATTACATGTAGATTATTTTTACAAATTCTACGAGGGGATGCTCTTGAATGGTACCATTCATTGTTGTTAAGGATCATTATCAGTTGGGATGTGTTAGAAAAATTATTTGCAGAAAAATTTTCCCACCCACCTTCTCCCATATGGATACAAGATAAGGAAGATTTCATACCTTCACATACTTCATATGAAGATATTTCAAGCAATAAATTTGAGAATGAAATCGAAGAGCCTCCACCAAATGCACAAGAAGATTTCAACCTTGCAACATGTTAGATCATAGGCCTGCACCTCTTCCTTCTAATCATCAAACCAACCCATTCATATATCAATCTAGCTCTCAGTTAGTTTTTCTGCTTCATTATGTGTTAGGTCATTTTGTTTTATTTTATCCCTTCTTTGCTTATGTTAATTGTTTTTCTCTTTATAAGGTTAAGTGAGGTCTTGATTTGAGTATGGATAAGTCCTATCACCATGGTTTATATCACTAATGGATCACAAGAAGGTTAACCTAATCCTACAAGTGCAAAAGAGTTGATTGCAGCAATGTCATCATTCTTGCAATCACTAGATAGAGTCTATTTTTTATGAGTTTTTATGATTTAAAAATATTTCAATGTTTGAATAAAAGTGCGTTGGCACCCAAATCGCACTCACTTGTTCCTATTACCCTCGAAATTGTGCACATTTTTCCCTTGTGTAGCTTTTATTGCAGGCTTTGAGTGAACCCTAAGAAACGCATATCCTCAACCACCATTGTCAACAGGAAAAACCCTAAATACATGGTGCCCAAAAATGGTTACAAAAACATGCAGATCATTAGCTACAAATCCCGCGAATCTTGGGATTCTCTTACAATCGACTCCAAGTCAGATTACTAGTCGACCTTCATTCGGTATTCAGTCAATCGCCACATGTCCGCATGTCAACCTCTTGTTGATTGACCTCTTTGACTTGTTGTCGATTCATTTACCATGTCGAACCACCTCAAACTTTGACTTTGACTTTACACGATCAACTAACCTCGACCTTCGACTTGCTTTCGATCTACCTCGACCCTTGACTTGTTGTTGATCCACCTTGACTAGAATTTCACTGCAAAGAATATAACAACCCAACATGACATATAGGAATTTTTCTTGTAGCCAAAACTTCAGGAAGAAAGAATCACTCTAAATAACATGCCAAATTAACTCAAGTCCCCTATTACACATCCACCCATTGACTAAGTGCAAGGGGATAATCTCAACATTTAACCAACTTGACCTAGTGCTTCAAACCTATGTGAGAGGTGTTTTCTAAACAAGTATTCCTCGCTACTAAAGGTATTTAACTCTCAACTAGTAAACTTCTACGTTTTTCTTGCATGGCCTTGGAGAATTTACTTTCCAATCATACAAACAAGGCCTTAGAACCTAGACTATTATTGGTTTTCTAACAAAGAAAAACAAGTCCAGTTCATTTTATTAGGGATTTCTTTTAAGGTTATTTTTTTGCTCAGAGGGATGTCGAAGTGAGAAAAAGATGATGTTCTAAAGTCAAAAATCACAAAAAGAGAATATTTGTAAATAAGAGCATTGCTTTAAACTTGAAAAATAAAAAATGCACTTGAATTCAAAAAAATTATGAAAAGTATGGCAAAACCAAGAAAAACTTTCAAACCCTGAACACAATGAAACTTTTAAAGAAATGCATTTCAAACCAAAGCAAGTAATTCTTTTTTCAGTTTTTCATGAGAACGTTTTATTGAAAGCAATCTAGTGATTTCCTTTAAATGAAAACACTTCATAGTGCATAAAACTACCTAAGAAATTCCTAAATGAACTAAAAAAAAAAAATTGTTTTTATTTTTTGCAATACTCAATTTTTATTTTTCTTTATATGAATGAAAGCATAATGAAAACTAATTGAAAGGGCTCTATCGGGCTTCCAAAGATAGAACAATACATCCAAATCCTGGAGGAATCCCTAGAATATAGGTTTATAGTTTGACAAGCTTGATAAATTTCACCACCTACAAGTATATGTGTTGGTTGATAAAAGGAAACTTGTGTATTAGATGTGGGCTACAACATGATGACACGTGAATGCAACAAAGTGTGCATCCATTGTTAAGAGGAAACTCATGTACTGCATGAAACTATCAATAAAGTAGGTTGCATGTGCAAAAGGAACAGGACATAAACATAAAATTCAAACCTAGAACAATAGCCAATTTCCTACTCCTAAGGTTGTAAAGAAACAAACTAGTGGAGTCAAAAGTATATATAGGCTAAGCCTATCAGAAACTTAAAAAAAAACAACCCAAAGGGAAGACTTCAAAGAATTCTAGCAAGTGGAGTTGTTAGTGTTGTTATAGGGATTTTCACCACACTAAGTATGAGTCCTCGGTGAGAGGGTTTCACTAATAGAGCATATTATAAATCCATCATCATTCTTTCCCAAAGTAAATACTTTATAACAAGTATGCAATGAGAAGGAGAAGGAAGAATACTTTGTAGTAGTAGTTGGTCTTGATCCTTGTAAGTAACTTGTTTAATGGAAACTCCAACACAAAATTCCCCTTTGATTTGTGCACATAGTCAAACAAGAAACACCTTTCTCATTCCCAAATTGGCATTCAATAAACAATAAAAATTGCAAAGCATAAACCCTAACTAACTTAAGGTCAATAAATTCACCAACAATCTCGGTATTATGATATAATAATAATAAATAATAATAACACAATTGGGTCGGGGGGGCAAGAGAAGATATATCTATATTGATGAAACAATATGTGTACAACCTGACCCTATTGTAGCACCTCCGTCACTTGAGTCTGGGTTCCTCCCTTCTCAACCACTTGATCAAATTCTCTTTTTACAAGGACATAAATCTTATTGTGATAGGGTAGCTAAGGGGTGTCTCAAAAAACTCTACACAAGAATCAGTTGAACTTGGAGAATTGAGATGATTCAACACAAGGAAAGGATTAGAGTAAAGGTATTTTGGCAAGTCTTAGCCTATTTTTCCATCATAATGGTCTATTTCTCATTGTGTCTTTCTCCTACCTCGAACCTCTTATTTACATGGAGAAAAGTTTATTCAAGTAGTTAGGAGTCAAGATATGGGTTGTTCACTTGTACAAACCTCCACATATTCCACTCAAAACCCATAATGTCTATGTATTTTATATTTTTTAGGCCATTATGAATGCATGGGCTATTGACTAGAAACTTGCATGGACCTAAAAAATGCACACAAGTTGAACCACTATAGGGTGTGCACATGTAGCACACCTTTTGAGCTACTAAGGTTTAATCTCTATTAAGAGAAGGTTATAACACCACTCTATACATAACTCATTTAAGCACAGAGTAAAAACATATTATTTACTGCTATAATTAACAATCCATAGCATTCCATATTACTTCGTATACATAGCGGAAATCATGATAACATAAACAGTAGAGTCATACACAACATGATAAAGACATAATCAGATACTTATCTTTTAACAGTGGTAGATTCCACCAACCAAGTGCAGGCCTTCCACGAACCTCCCAACCTTAGACCGCACTGCTCATCAGCTCAGCAATGGGTCACCCCTGAGCTGGGACTAAGCTCCACCCCAAGGCAAGGAAATCTAGGCTAGGCTAAGGTTACAGGGAAAACAACACACAACCACAAGGAAGGGATTCTCTCCAAGGAACCTCCCACGCTCACTGCCCACAGACCCTCTTTCCCCACATGCATGTTCCACCCCAGGAGTATACACCTTCTCTATCACCTGGACAGTCCTTCGGTTGCTAATCTCCCTTGCCTTGGGTTACAGGAACAGGCCGGACCGGAAGTCTCTGGCTCTGTGGAAGCTACAGGGTTCCTTCAGAGAGTTCTCTCCTTCCTCTGCGCACTATCTCACCTGGAGGGAGTCGCTCACAGGTCCAACAACCTGTTCTTCCAGTCTTCAACCACCTCTCTCACCTGGAGAGAGTGTTTTACAAACTAGCCAACAAGCCACACAAGATCAAACAATACAAGTCCACCACAATCCACGGGATCCAGACACGAACACCCCAGGGTAGCCACAACAGGTGCCACAGCATAGCCAGGCTTGACAGGGACGAGACACTTCTGTTCTCTCAATTTGGCAACATGGAATAGACTCACGCTCTAGTTCTCAGGGATGCATGACGAGTTGTCCATGCAGGGGTCGACTCAAACTTAATGGTTCACAACCCAAAGGGTGTCCAGCCTTCTAGAAGCAAATACAGACATCGGCCTTTTTGGTTCAGAGTGCACGAGGGTATCTCTTGTAGAGGTTGGGTTGTTCGTCCTATTCAGCGCTACCTACACGCTCAGGTAGTCAGGCGGAATGGAGGAGGAACCCCCCCATCACGGCTCATCTTATCTTTTCATTGCATGCGCCAGGGTTGACACCTGTCCTCCATGCGACTGCATGCCTCCTTTAGCATGCGTTCCTCCCACCATTTGGGAATCACATGTCCTTCCAAAAGGACTTAGGTTAAAACATATAATGCACATATCTTTTGGGATAATATTAAAATATTATTCCCAGGCTTAAGCCCCCTAGGCTTAGCCCCTAGGCTCAACACTTAGCCCCTTTTCCCACCTTCCAGCCCCTAATTCCTTACCCATCCTATGGATGCTCAGTCCCCCTTCACTCATTCATCGTGGTCGATCTACATATGGTGGTGTTTATGTTTTATTAATTGTTCTGCATGATTACATATACAACAATAGGCTCTTGGCCTTCAACACTCAGGCTCCCCGGCCTAACACATAAGCCTCCAGCTTATACAAACTTGGCTCACCAACCTATAAAACATAATTACAATTCCTTTCAAAACATGATTTACAACGGGGCTCGGCCTTGGGGACACTACAATCCCCCTCCCCTTATTTTTGCACTGTCCTCAGTGCAACTTACACAGCATCTGCAAGATTTTCAATTTTTTATTTTTTTTTTCAAAAAGATGCGGGTACTATGCCCGCATAACATCTGCATGCTCCCATGTCGCGTCCTCGGGACTGTACCAGGTCCACTGGACCTTTACAAGCTCTATGACTCGATTCTGGAGTTGTTTTCTTTTCCTGTCCAATATGCGTACAGGATGCACTTGCAGGACACCTTCTGGTTCCACCTGAATCACATTCCAATCAATGACATGATTAGCATCAGGTACATATTTCTTAAGCAGTGAAACATGAAACACATTATGTACAGTCATAGATGCAGGTAATGTAAGCATGTATGCAACCGGCCCAATCCTTTCTAGGATCTCAATTAGCCCTCAAAATCTTGCTGCCAACTTGGCGCAACTTCCCAGCCTCAGGGAACTCCTGTTAGTTTTCACTTTCAGGAAAACATGGTCACCCACTTTGAATTCTCTATGGTTTCTATTACTATCAATGTAACTTTTCTGCCTGTCCTGGGCAGCTTTTAGATTATGTTTAATTTTTATCATTTGATCTTCCATCTCTTTTAGCAGCTCGGGCCCAACTACTACTCTGTCAGCTAGATTATCCCATCTCACTGGAGTGTTTCACTTTCTTCCATAAAGCGCTTCGAATGGGCTCATCTTCAATGATGCATGATACCCATTATTGTAGTCGAATTCTACCAAATGCAGGTAGTCTTCCCACCTTGATGGTTTATCCATCACATACATTCTCATCATGTCTTTTATTACCCTGTTCACTCTCTCTGTCTTTCCATCAGACTCGGAATGATATGTTGTACTAAAGTTCAGATTCATTCTGAATCCTTTGAACAGTCCTTTCCAGAAATTCAAAGTGAATTTTGGGTCTCTATCAGACACAATTGTCTTAGGAATTCCATGCAAGCGTGCAACTTCTTTTAAAAATATATCAACAACATCAGCTGCTCTATGGGTGGTTTTTAGTGGAATAAAATGGGCAGCTTTAGTAAGCTTATCCACCACCACCATGATTGAATCATGCTGCTCGCTTGTTCTGGGCAATCTTGTGATAAAATCCATTGTTACCACGTCCCATTTCCATTCAAGAATAGGTAAAGGTTGCAGCAACCCTGCTGGGTACCTGTGCTCAGCCTTAACCTTTTGTCACTCCATACATCTGGCGATTTATTCAGCGATTTATTTCTTCAAACCCGGCCAAAAATAATGGCCTTTGACTGCTGCCATAGTCTTCTGATATCCAGGATGTCCAGCATAAGCCAGGTTATGCATCTCCTTTAGAATTACCATCTTCAATTCTCAGACATTGGGTACATACACTCTGTTTTTATACAGAAGTAAACCATCAACTCCCAAGGTGTAACTTTCCTTGGTTTGTGGTCTCTCACACTGTTGTAGCTTTGCTACTAGACCTCTATACTGCAAATCAGCATTGGCAGCTTCCAAAATTCTGTCTTTAATCTCAATTATGTACATGCTAATGGTTGTAGCATGTAATTCATTCGCTTTTCTGTTGAGTGCATCAACCACCTTATTTTCTTTCCCTTTGATATGCTTGATATCAAAGTCATATTCGCAGAGAAACTCCAGCCATCTAATTTGCCTGGCATTTAAGGTCGGTTGATCAAATAAATATTTCAGGCCATTATGGTCTATTCTCAACTCGAATCTCTTGCCCATGAGGTAATGTCTCCATTTCCTCAAGGCATGGACGATTGCTGCCAGCTCTAAATCGTGAGTGGCATAATTCTTCTCATGCTCCTTTAACTTTCGGGATTCATAACAAACTACAAATCCCTCTTGGTTGAGAACTCCTCCCATCCCCTCCTTACATGCATCTGTGCACACTACGTAATCCTTGTTTGGATCTACAATCTTAAGGATTGGAGCACTGGTTAGCAACTACTTCAATTGCTGGAAGCTGCTCTCACATTCTTCAGTCCACTGAAACTTCTTCTCCTTCCTTTGCAAGGAAGTGATAGAATGAGCTATCTTTGAGAATCTGGCTATGAACCTCCTATAGTAGCCTGCCAGACCCATAAAATATCTAACTTCTACCACATTCCTTAGCGCTGGCCATTCTCGAATGGCCTGTACCTTCTCAGGATCCACAACGATCCCTTCTTCAGATATAATGTGTCCCAAGTAATAGATATGCCTTTGATAAAAAGAGCACTTGCTCAGTTTTGCATACAGTTGGTGTTCTCTCAACACCTGCAGCATCATTCTCAGGTGTTTCTCATGTTCTTCCTCTGTCTTGGAATACACCAAGACGTCATCCAAGAAGACTATGACAAACTTGTCCAAATAATCTCTGAACACTCCATTCATTAAGCACATGAAAACAGCAGGCGCATTGGACAGCCCAAACGACACCACTGTGAACTCATAATGACCATACCTTGTTCTAAAGGCAGTCTTGCTGATGTCTTCATCCTTTATTCTCACTTCATGATATCCCGATCGGAGATCTATTTTCGAAAATATTTTAACATCCTTCAATTGATCAAAAAGATCATCAATCCTTGGCAGAGGATACTTGTTCTTGACAGTAACCTTATTCAACTGCCGAAAATCAATGCACAGCCTCAACATCCCATTTTTCTTCTTCACAAATAGGACTGGGGCTCCCCATGGTGACACACTGGGGCGAATGTAACCTTTCTTTAGTAGCTCTTCGAGCTGCAATTTCAACTCTTTCAGCTCTGGTGTACTCATTCTGTAAGGAGCCTCTGAAACTGGAGCTGCTCCAGGCATCAAATTTATAGAAAAATCGATGTCCCTCTTCAGAGGCAGTCCAGGTACCTCCTGAAATACATCCTTGAACTCCTTGAGTATCTCATGATCTTCCAAATTTGATACTACATCTCGGGATGCTTCTTCCACCCGAGCTGCATATAATTGACAGCCTTTCCGGTAACATTTCTTCAGCTGCATGGATGAGATTTCCCTAACAGCCACAGCTCTGGGAATTCCCTGGACTGTTACCTGATTTTCCCTCCTCGTTCAAGCATGTAAACCTCTTGTTATAGCAATCCAGAAGGGCATGGTGTTGGTCCAACCAGTCCACCCCAATTAAGAAATCGTATGAGCCTAAAGGCAGAATGTTCAATTCAGCCTTAGTGCTCATTCCTTTCATGTCCACTGAATAGGACTTAACCAATTCAGTGACCTTCCTCTTGGTCCCTGTGGCCAACTGCACTAACCAAGACTTCTCATGTTTACTTCTCATTAGATGCAAACTTTCCACCACTCTAGGATCTACATAACTATGGCTAGCCCCTGAATCAACTAAAATAACAAGTGGTTGGTTGTTGATCGTACCTTCCACTTCAATCATGTGCGATTGAAATTATGCTTGTTTGTTGTCCAGGACTGTGTAGATCTTCGGCATTCTGCTGCCCATATCCTCCATTGTTTTAGCTTGCTGAACAGTATGGATAGTTCTTGCTCTGTCTTTTCTATGGGAGCAGTCTCTGTACCTATGATTCCCTTTACAACCCCAACACTCCATCGATGGTGGTCTTGACACCTGCTCACTCCCTTCAACTTTCCTGGGCTCTCTAAAATATGACTATCCCCAAGGACTGTTTCTGAAAAAGGAAGGCTTGTTTCCCTTCCACCTATGTTTCTTCTTAAACTTCCTCTAATCATTCCAAACCTTCCGAAGGATGGGCCTTTCTCCTTGTTGTTCATACAAGCATTTTTCCTTTCTTATGGTCTCTTCCATGGTCTTAGGATCGTCGTATTGAATCTTGTCACTCATGGAAGGTGGCAGTCCACTCAGATATCTTTGAATCTTGACAGCCTCATCTTTGATGAATGGAACATACTTCAGTAGTTCTAGGAAACTTCGTTCATACTCATCAATAGTCATGTTGCCTAGCTTGAGTTCAAAGAACTCCTTCATCTTTCTGTCATAGTATCTTTTAGTCAGNAGACTTCTCATGTTTACTTCTCATTAGATGCAAACTTTCCACCACTCTAGGATCTACATAACTATGGCTAGCCCCTGAATCAACTAAAATAACAAGTGGTTGGTTGTTGATCGTACCTTCCACTTCAATCATGTGCGATTGAAATTATGCTTGTTTGTTGTCCAGGACTGTGTAGATCTTCGGCATTCTGCTGCCCATATCCTCCATTGTTTTAGCTTGCTGAACAGTATGGATAGTTCTTGCTCTGTCTTTTCTATGGGAGCAGTCTCTGTACCTATGATTCCCTTTACAACCCCAACACTCCATCGATGGTGGTCTTGACACCTGCTCACTCCCTTCAACTTTCCTGGGCTCTCTAAAATATGACTATCCCCAAGGACTGTTTCTGAAAAAGGAAGGCTTGTTTCCCTTCCACCTATGTTTCTTCTTAAACTTCCTCTAATCATTCCAAACCTTCCGAAGGATGGGCCTTTCTCCTTGTTGTTCATACAAGCATTTTTCCTTTCTTATGGTCTCTTCCATGGTCTTAGGATCGTCGTATTGAATCTTGTCACTCATGGAAGGTGGCAGTCCACTCAGATATCTTTGAATCTTGACAGCCTCATCTTTGATGAATGGAACATACTTCAGTAGTTCTAGGAAACTTCGTTCATACTCATCAATAGTCATGTTGCCTAGCTTGAGTTCAAAGAACTCCTTCATCTTTCTGTCATAGTATCTTTTAGTCAGTTATTTCTTCTCGAAATACTTCTTAAATTCCTTCCAAGTGACCTCTTTATCTCTGATGTGTTGCACCTGCACCAAATGATCCCACCACATGGATGCTTTTCCTTTAAGTTGGTACATTGCAATTCTTCCTTCTGCATGGGCAGAATAATTCTGCAGTTGGAAGTATTTCTTCATGCCAAGTAACCAGGTCTCGGCATATTCCTCCTTCTTTTTTTCTCCATCGAATGTTGGAGGCTTAATTTTGTTCATCTCTCCTTTCAATTCCTCCTTTCCAGATTTCCGATGTTTTCTAGTAGGGGATGGGCTTGAACTACTTTGTGTCTTCCTGTCAGAATCTCTTTGGGAGCGACTAAGATGTCGGCTACCACTCCTCTACCTACTTCTTCTCCCATGGGTTCTGCGACTCTCCATCGTACTTGAGTCTCTTCCCTTCTTGAGTTTCTTCTCTATTCTTTCTAGGCTCTTCAAAAATTTTAAGTTTAGTGCACCCTACCGATCCCTGACTTTCATAAGCTTTCGGCTATCAGCTCAGCAAGCCTTGGCCTCTCTTTGCAATCCTTCAATGATTTTCATTATGTGTCCTGCCTTATCCTTTTCTTTTCCGTGCCCATTGGAGTTCGATCCTTCCACTCCCGTATTGACATCCTTTCCTTCCCGTTCGTCTTCTGTTTCAGGGGTAATATGCACTTTTCCCCACTCCATACTCAGCATTGTTTAACTGTAGTCCTGACCTCTGTTGAACTCTGCACACGCACTGTGCAATTAAATTCGAATTTTGTCGGGCCATTACTCCTTCTTGAACAATTCATAACATTTATAAGACAATACGAACAAGAACAAAAGACATTTTGATTCAAATAAGCTTTCTGAGTTCTCGTTCGGTTCTGCAATTTCAGGACTTCATTTTTCGGGTTTTCAAAGCTTTCATTTTGGGCATTTCGTAACTTTTGGGCCTTCAGGATTTCGGTACCCAGGAGTTCATTTTGCAGTGACTCCCAACCTTTTATCATTTCAATTCCCGAATTCTGAAAAAAAATAGTTTCCTTATTCCCCGGACCCACAACATAGTTGTCGTCCTTAAAATTCGCTATGATTCTTTTGTCTTCGGAGATTTCGGGACTTCGGGACTTCGGGTTTCGGGGTTTCGTTCCACGAGGCTTTTAGACTTGCTTTCCTTCCCAACCCCTGACTTCTGAAATTCCAATTTACTTTACCCTCCGGGCCCATATAGCACAGCGGTCATCCACAACCACGGTAGCACGTGGCACGTTCACGAGGGTCCACGTCGATTTTAACGATGTCAATGGGTCCCACCTCTCTCGCTTCTATTCTTGGCCTACTGGCACGTGGTACATCTCCATGTGTCCACGTCCATTTCTAGTAACATCCAACAGTCAGATCTTTCTCAGATGTACGACGCAAATCCTTTCGGCGTTTCGGGGTTTCAGGTGTCGGAAGTTCGTGCATCCACACATCTTGAACTTCCATTTGTCGAAATCCTGAAATCATTGTCTACTAACCTACCTGATCCTACAGTCAAGTTCTTCTCCCCATGATCTACGATGTAGATTGTTTTCGGGATTTTGGGGTTTTGGGTTTTTCGGAGGTGCTCACCTCTTCTCACCTCCCATCTCCCAAAACGTCGATTTCTTCCTGGGCAATTAACGGTCCCGATCTCTCTTAGATCGACGGTTACGATCCAATCATGAATTCGCGTTTCGTGAATTCTCACAAACTCACCTGTTGACTATTTTCAAGTTACGAGTCAGCGAAAGGCTGATCACTCTCCACGCATTCTTTCTAATGGACGGTCCTGACTAACTCAGGATTTCACGTATCGCGATTTCCACACTCTTGTGCAATTCCAAAAGGCTTTAAACCCCCTGCACCCTTTCCAGATCTAATGGTCACAAGGGCTCACCTTCCCTCCCGAACAGATCCTAAAGCTCCTACACTTTCGGTGTGGAGTTCTCTCTCCCTGTGGAATCATACCATATTGGCTACAATTTCATAACGTCACTATACCTCCTAATATTAAAAACTCATCAAGTAACTTCTTGACACTTTGGAGCACACCAGGGTCCGAAATTGGCCTTCTAGACCCAATTTCCCCTCGCATCTTGGTCCAAAGACCGCTCCACTGGCCCATCCAGGCTCAGTGTCGAAACCTTGGCTCTGATACCAAATGGAGCACACATTTTCAGCTACTAAGGTTTAATCACTATTAAGAGAAGGTTATAACACCACTCTATACATAACTCATTTAAGCACAGAGTAAAAACATATTATTTACTGCTATAATTAACAATCCATAGCATTCCATATTACTTCGTATACACAGCGGAAATCATGATAACATAAACAATAGAGTCATACACAACGTGATAAAGACATAATCAGATACTTATCTTTTAACAGTGGTAGATTCCACCAACCAAGTGCGGGCCTTCCACGAACCTCCCAACCTTAGATTGCACTGCTCATCAGCTCAGTAATGGGTCACCCCTGAGCTGGGACTAAGCTCCACCCCAAGGCAAGGAAATCTAGGCTAGGCTGAGGTTACAGGGAAAACAACACACAACCACAAGGAAGGGATTCTCTCCAAGGAACCTCCCATGCTCACTGCCCACAGACCCTCTTTCCCCACATGCCTGTTCCACCCCAGGAGTATACACCTTCTCTGTCACCTGGACAGTCCTTCGGCTGCTAATCTCCCTTGCCTTGGGTTACAGGAACAAGCTGGACTGGAAGTCTCCGGCTCTGTGGCAGCTACAGGATTCCTTCCAGGAGTTCTCTCCTTCCTCTACACACTCTCTCACCTGGAGGGAGTCGCTCATAGGTCCAACAACCTGTTCTTCCAATATTCAACCACCTCTCTCACCTGGAGAGAGTGTTGTACAAACTAGCCAACAAGCCACACAGGATCAAACAATACACATCCACCACAATCCACAGGATCCAGACACGAACACCCTAGGGCAGCCACAACAGGTGCCACAGCATAGCCAGGCTTAACAGGGACGAGACACTTCTGTTCTCTCAATTTGGCAACATGAAATAGACTCACGCTCTGGTTCTCAGGGATGCGTGACAAGTTGTCCACGCAGGGGTCGACTCAAACTTAACGGTTCACAACCCAAAGGCTGTCCAGCCTTCTAGAAGTAAATACAGACACCGGCCTTTTTGGTTCAGAGTGCACGAGGGTATCTCTTGCAGAGGTTGGGTTGGTTGTCCTGTTCAGCACTACCTACATGCTCAGGTAGTCAGGTGGACTGGAGGAGGAACCCCCCCAGCACAGCTCGTCTCAGCTTTTCATTGCATGCACCAGGGTTGACACCTGTCCCCCATGCGACTTCATGCCTCCTTCAGCATGCGTTCCTCCCACCATTTGGGAATCACATGTCCTTCCAAAAGGACTTAGGTTAAAACATATAATGCACATATCTTTTGGGATAATATTAAAATATTATTCCCAGGCTTAAGCCCCCTAGGATTAGCCCCTAGGCTCAACACTTAGCTCCTTTTCCCACCTTCCAGCCCCTAATTCCTTGCCCATCCTATGGATGCTCAGTCCCCCTTCACTCATTCATCGTGGTCGGTCTTCACATGGCAGTGTTTATGTTTTATTAATTGTTCTGTGTGATTACATATACAATAGCAGGCTCCTGGCCTTCAACACTCAGGCTCCCTCGCCTAACAACACATAAGCCTCCAACTTATACAAACTTGGTTCACCAGCCTATAAAACATAATTACAATTCCTTTCAAAACATGGTTTACAACGGGGCTCGTCCTTGGGGACACTACAACACACAAGGGATGAAGCTTCATAACTTGTCCAAAGGATCTGCAACTTGTTGAATCAACGTATGATAATGGTCTAACTCTAAAAATCATTTTATATTGATGACCAAATACAACTATAGCATAAACAACATGAAATAAAATTAAAGGATATGAAGATAAGATCATATGGTCAAAGAATAAAGCATCTAGAAATTTCACAAGCAAAATTGGGTTAAGAGGTAAGAATAAAAGAAGATGAGGGAGAAAAGGTATGGTGGTAGAATATTATATGGAAGTTGAATTTTCCATTAAAAACCATAATATTCTTTTTTTTTTTCTCTTTCCAATAAAGTCCTTACTTGAAAATTTCAAAAAAATATCATCGGAGGGCCCAAGCAAGGGTATCCTTTGTAAAAAGAATGAATAATCAATTGATCATTTATTAGTGCATTGTCCTTATTAAAGAGAAGTTTTGTAATGAAGCTTTGAAACTTGCAAATGGAGACATGAAATGGGAAGGAGAATCCACCATAAATTGCTTCAAAGGATGGTGTAAGATTAAAAAAGTTATTGAACATAGGTCCTTGCCATGTACAATGGCTTGGGAAATCTGGTTAGTCATAAATTATATGATTTTCAATGGAAAAAGACAATCTTCCTATATAGGCGTGTCATTAGGTAAGGTATGCATATGGTGGAATTTGGAAACCCAATGAAAGTGAAGCGTTATAGAATTTTAAATTAACTTGGTCACTCATGGAACTGGGGATACTTTGATGGAGTTAGACAAGGCTCTCCGTGCATATGTGATTTTGGTGGCATCTTATTCTTAACCAAAAATTATAACATCACTTTTAAATATATGTCTGGACAAGGCACAAACAACAAAGAAGAGATGTGTGCATTATGGATACTATCAAAATTGGTAGTTGACAGAGGAATTCCAATCATTCATATTTTTGGAGACAACAAGCTAGTCATAAATTGGGAAAAGGAAAATGTAAATTTGGAGAATTAATATCTTCTTCCAGTTTTAGAAAAAATCAGAGAGGTAAAGTGAAGCTTTGAAGGGATATATTTCCATGGTGCTTTTAGGGAATTAAATGAAACAATAGATAGATTATCTAAGGAAGATTTACTATTGTAGAAAGGCATATTGGTTGTAGCTAGAGCAAATGAGAAGGGGCCTCTTCTTGAAGAAGTAACCTCCATGCATTGATGGAACAACGGGTCCAAAGAATTCCTACATGTGCAATTCAACAATATAATATTTTTTTCTAAACAAAAACTATTATATTTATATTATCAAAAATGTTGTATCCACACTATTCAACATGCAAATACATATAAGATACCTGTCCTTCAAAATGCCTTAAGCAAGTTCAACATTTGTGCTTTGCAATCTATGTCTACATATTTAGTTTCCAAAATATGTTCTTGATTTATACTATATGGATATACCCTAACATAATCACCTAATATTAAGTAGACTTTAAAAAACATAATACAGAACAAAAAATATTACCTCGGTAGCCTTTGCATCATCCTGCATCAATTCAACTTCAATTCAGTACTGACTAAGTTTTGTTGCACAAACTCCATCTCCACATATATCATATGTTGTTGTATTGTTTCACCCTCCTTGTTTCTCGAGTAACCTACAGATAGTTGAGCCATTGAGTATGCCATATTGTGAATGCTAACCATGTTAGTGACCATATGCTTGAGAGTGGCACACTCAGTTTGTAATTTGACAATTTTTTGCTTTCGTTGTTGCACAATTTCCATCAATGGGGAAATTTCACCATCCCTATGTTCCTCTTGTGTCTGCACTTGGTCCACTATAGTGGAAATAGTTGATTTGTTCCCCGAAATATTGATTTCTTGACATCTAAGAACCCACTTAATATTTACTAGCTCATAAATTGGGCAACAACCCTCATGCATGTGAGCCATTGGCAATTTCAAGCTCAAGCCTATAAGTTGAATTATCTTGCATCCTACCATTCCCCAACTTAACAAATTGTCACCAATTGCAATATAACCAAGAACAAAGAATTGCACACTTACCTAAAACCATCGCATCCATAGAATACACACCTAAAAGTACACAGTCCCTCCTATTGAAAGAAACAATGCTACTAGGCTACCATCACGTCTATTAATGATGTCCACGAATGCTCACCACAAAAATTGAATCCCAACTGCAATGCAACAAACCCAACAACCACTACACACATAGAATTCTCCTAGACTCATGAGATTGTAACAAGAGCTAACCAGGATCTCGAGAAATTCAGAAGTAGGAAAAGGAGTTATGTGCCATAAAGCCCCAAAATTGTAGTCGGAGAACTAACTTCTAGAGCACTACATATATCAATTCACCACATACCACAACCATGATTCCAACTACTTTATGGATTATGAAGAGATGTGGTTGATTATACCTCCACATTGAATGTTGCTTGTGCGAAAGGGATTCAACACACCCACCGATTATTTGAGTTCGTTGGTTCTTAACATGAGATTTGGCATGCCATGTGTTCAACATGCATATGACAACCCTTAGACAAATTACCTTGTGGTTAGAGGGGGTGTATGACCTAATG
>ML794925.1:0-15884 GCA_009831015.1 Picea engelmannii
GCTTGGCCATAGCGACATTCATATCTACATTATGCATTAATTAAATTGGGGATTATAGCGGGGACGTTACAATATGGACATGTTACCACCATTAAGGCCCCCCAATAGTACACATTTTCCCAAAAGTGACAACATTAGACTAGGAAATGATGATGACCACCAAGGTGAAACAAGGAAAAAATTATAAATTCAAAGCATCATGATTCATTATCCAATTCAACCCATGATCACCATTTCATTCCCTAAACATTGACATTATCACTTGATATGAACTGTCAAAACAATATACCTGAATGTGTAATACACCATGTCATATGAGTGAGCTGATTTGAGCATGTAATGGAAGGCATCTATGGGAAACTTCCCATGGGGAGTCTAGAATGACATTATCAAAATTGTTGTATGGAATGTGGATCATGGAGGAAAAATATCCTCTATTTACCCCTAGAAGTGAGGGGGTGACAAGTCTTAGCTCTTGCTCTATGTCATTTTTCTAAGAGCGTTCTCCATAAATCTAGTCTTATGTCAAGATTTTAGTGTTGGTTTAGATTCAGAACTTCTCTTAGATGAAGTCAGATAGCTCTATTTTATCCCACCTTTAGGCTCGTTTACACAAAGGCATTATGAAGCAAACTGTGAGGAGAATTCAGTGCAGGTCTTTTGTTATTTCAATGAATCCTTCAATCCCTGGGAAGAACTCTATGTTCCACTATGTTTCTAGTCTTACCAATTTGGTGTAATTATCAATTATGGTTCTTTATTGGCATCTTTGGTATCATTTTTTGGCACTATGCTTTAGTATTGTGGGTGAAATCATGGAGCACATTGAAATGATGGAAATCAAAAATATCTTGAGGGATGTCTTAGCGTCGCCACCTTTCTTTCCTTTTAGAGTTGATTCCAAGTCACGTAGTGATCCATGCACCCAAACATGTGAAGTCAAGTACGTAATACCATGATGTTGAAGTCAACAAATGTCTGGTTGGCCCTTGGAAAGGGGAAACAGTGTCAAAATCGAGAACTGTATATGTGGTACTGGCTTGTCTTTTCCCGGAGGTCGAATCCCGTTAAGAAACTAGTTTCTATGTACCCCTGTCGAGTCAAGTGGTTAAATAAAGGCTGCGTCGACAAGTTCCATAGTTATTATCATTTTATTATGAAGGCCGAAGGAATGAAGAATTGAAGTGTTCGTATTATCCCTGCACAGAAAATCGTATCACCTGCATTCCACATGTGGGGATTTTCCATGAACAACCTAAGGATCGACTTGAATCTTCTCGTCACCATAAATTCATTAATGTCCAATAGTTTCTCCTCTCTGAACCGATCCGCTATAAATCTCAGATGATTGACGTGTTCCTCCAGTCATAGAATCTAGCCCAAGTTGTCTGTCGCATTTTCCTTTCGTCAATCTGATCGGTTCAGATTTGTTCCTCGATACATCTGTTCAAAACATTCACGCACAGTTTTAACCTTGGGCGCATCATGGTGTTTTCTCAGAGTACGGAAAAGGGTGCACGGAGCGGCAGAACTGCGAGATCCAAACCTCAGAGAGATTGGATTTTTTTCGCGCCTGCGGCAACCATTCCCAGAAGCTTAGAAGGATCCATCTTTTCACCTACAGAAGATACCATTTTAAGACTGAGAAGGCCGAGATAGAGAAATTCATACATAAGGGGAAGGCGGCAGGAGCGTTTGCCTCCAGACAACAGTTGCCTCATAGAAGAGGCAAACCGAGAAAGAACGAGGAGGTCACGAAGGTGGAAGCCACGGGGACGAATGAAGAAATACCATCTCAGCAGTTGAAGAACGCAAAGCTAGCTATTGTTGAGCTTTATCAAGAAAACAAATAATTAAAACGACAGTTAGCGACAAATACTGCAGAGCCATTAGCTGTATAGAGTCGCAGAGGGAGTGTGACGTGGCTGAAAAGGTAGCTTAAGGAGGCTCAAAATGTTATCGTCCAGCTACGGGAAGTGAAAAGGATAGCAGGGCAAGGGCACGTGGAGTATCCCGGAGACGAAGGAGCAGCTGAACAAGAAGTCCATATGGGTCTCACCTTCGCACAAGAAAAGAAATCTTAACGAGCAGCGTTGTCCTTCACAACAGTTTTTGAGTGATACGTGTCCTCTGAAAACATCTCACCATTTTTGTAACGATCACGGGAATCACAAAGTCGTTTATTGTGTGCAGCTCCCAGCAAATAGGCGTGTAACGGGAGGCGAAACCAACATTGCAGACGATCAATTTTGGGTTGACACTTGTTTGTAAGGATAGTTGATCGAGGGAAACAACGACACATTTTTTCCCTAGGTCGGGTCTTGACCGACGATCCGATCTCGTGGCGAAGCTTGAAGATGGTTACTAGTAGACATGCATGATTGTTGCCTATTTTTGGATGGTGCCATGCGAAGAATTTCTTGCGCATGTGGCACGATTTTTTCCTAGTCTAGAGTTAGCAGTTAGAATAGAGGGCAGCCCAAGAAGCACCCTAGTTTATATATTTCATCTTTCCAATGTAACCAGGGTTGGTTGGAAATTTTAAGAAACAAATGATATTGTAAGAAGTCTTAGTGTTTTTTGACTGAAACTTAATGCAAAGGTCCTGCGTTTTGATGTAAAGATTCTAGTTGCGATAGTTGGATGTATTGTGTTTCTTTCTCTGTGTATGTTCTTTCCTGTTATCTTTAATTTCATATCTCATATCGTCTATTTTGGAATGAATTTTCGAACCTGCGGATTCGTTGTACTATGCCCTTTGTTTGCACCACTTAGACAAAGTGTTTTCTTCTCGATCTAACTCTGAATTTTTCCATAGCGGCGCTCTTGAGTTCGCTCCCTCTGTTTTTCTCCCACCACACTTTACGATTAACACTGAAGGTTGTCACTCACCTAGCCTTTTCCTCTTGAATCCAGTCACTGATTCATTTGTTCTATCTTTTCCTCAGACCGACCCCATAGCTTGATTTTTATTTACCTACACCAATATAACCAGAAGCATTTCATCACCATTTTTAAAATCTAGCCATCATTCGTAAATCCATATCCCGTGCCATTTCTGAGAGAGCCCTCTTTAGATCCGAAAGGCTAGTTTCGGGTCTAAAAGTTGGTTGAAGAAGTTACCTTCATCATATGTTCATCAGCCAAATATATTTACAGAGTGCTAACATTCTGGTGCCATTGTCAGGGATGAATTTGAAAAAATCTTCCCCGGGAGGATGGCAAACATGCAGTTTGACCCCTGAGGGTAATAGAGGGACAAACACCCATATCGATTGATTTCTTTACCCTGGAAACTCCAGTTCAAAAAAACCAATGGCCCCCCAAGTAGCACTATTCAGGAAACCTGGCTCCAAAGACCTTTTACACCAGAGCGAATCCTGACCCAAACCCCTCTGAGCCTGTATACGACCCAGAGAGGATTCTGCGCAAGGCTAGAGAGCAGGCGTCGGACCCGTTCTATTTCTTGGACAGAAGTCTGTACTTGCCCAAAGATGGCACATAGAGCATTGAATACCTAGAGTTTGACGCCATTTTCGAACAAACTTTGTTTAGGTCCAAGTTAGAGACAAGTTTGGACGAGACTGTCTTCGACCCAAAAACCTTTCCAGGCCTAGTGATGAATAACACCACCCAAAATCTGAATCCTCCTAGGGCTATGGCTGCTAGATTCACCCCCCTCGTCCTGCCAGCCCAGTTGCACGACTTACCTCAGAATTATAACCAAAGAATCAGACTCTACGATGTTGAGGGAGATGTTTTCGCTGAGAAACACCTAGACTGGTTTAATGACTTTGTCAACTTGGAGGAAGTAGATTACGCGATGCAAAGATGATGATTTTTGCGAAAATCATTTCGGGAGACGTAAGAAAGTGGTTCAAGGCCCTCCCACCCGCTAGAATTTGGGACTTTGCGACATTCGAAAGATCCTTCCTAAGTAAATGGGGGCACAAGAAGAACCCTTTGTAGTTGTTGACGCAATACAATAACATGAAGAAAGCACCATAGGAAAGAGTGCAAGAATTCTCAGCTCGTTTTCTGAAAATATACAACTCCATACCCACTGAAGTAAAACCCCTGCCCGGTGTTGCACAGCTATGGTATGAAGATTCGTTCGACAATGACTTTGCTCTACTGCTAAGAGAAAGAAGGTCAGAAAACCTAGATGCCATAATGAGTAACATTGTCGAGGTCGAAGTGAACATGATGGTGTCGGGAAAAATCAAGTCGAAGTTCAATCGGAGCAACAAAATACATTAGGGAGACGCACAATCGTCGACGTCATGGTCCTCAGACGACAGGTTCGATATGATGATGAAAACCATGGAAAATTTGATGGAACGAATGTTTGTGGGGAACACACCTGCTGTGCAAGACCAAAACGACTCGCAACCCGAAAATCAAAATATCTAGAGGGGTTAGATTCCTCAAATCAAGCAGCGGGACCCAGGTGACCAGCAGACAAGGCCCCCTTTCCAGAACAACTACGCAGAAGAGGATTTTGACCAGTCTTTCGATGACCAAATGCACTATTGTGATGATAAAAACCCACGCATGTTCTTGACAAAAAGCGAACATGGTCGATATATGAGCCAAAACGAAGACTTCGTACTAGAAACCGATGATGGCATGATACTCGAAACAGATGGTTCACCATATTGGGAGATAGAGGAATTTAAGAAAGGTTATCAGAACTCTATCATGCAGTTTTAGAAGAAGTATAACCTCCAGAGTAAAGATGCACCTGTCGAGCCGAAACAAACAGACTCTGTGAAGGGGCCTGCAGCAGACGCACCCTCCACAAGCCGATCGAGACTGGAGGGCGCGGCCAAGGATGCAGTTGAGAAGATGAAGTCGAAGCAGGAAATCTCCAAAAATCCCCGGAGACAGGTCGAGAAATGAGCGGAAAAGAGGTAGAGAAAACCTGCCCCCCTTTCAATTTCGAACACGAAATGGAAAAAATCAAAATTTTGTCCCATTCAATGAGCTGATTAGAAAGGGTGAGTATCGGGAACAAATCATAAATATCCTGAAAAAAGGAGGGGCCCCGGATACTCTGAACGTTTGAGATGACCACCCCACCATTTGTTTTGGTCTGTGCGTCGAAGAGACGAGCGATGAGGAAGACGTTCCCCCCTTTTACGCCAATCTAAAGATCCATGATCTGAACTTACATAATGCCATGATTGATTCTGGCGCATCACATAATCTCATGTTGAAGGTGGTCATGGATGATCTGGGACTAGAGGTCACCAGACCGTACAAATACCTTTTCTCTTTCGATTCAAGGAAAGTCAAATTTTTGGGCCTAATCAAAGACATGGTCGTATCGTTGGCCCAAATCCCCACCAAGAACATGGTCATGGACATAGTCGTCGCAAACATACCTACGAAGTTCGGCATGCTACTCTCAATATCGTGGGTCGCGAAGATGAAAGGCGCATTGCAGATGGACATGACCTACGCCATTATCCTTGTGTTTGGCCATGACAAAAGGTTGTACAGGGAAGTCCTGCTGAAATATATGGTGAGTAGCAAAACGCAGCCCCACAACCATCCTATATACGTCGTCGACATCGAAGTGGGCTCGTCTATTTTCTACAATGATATTGGCTTCAGGGAAGAAGGATCGACGACCGCCATGACAGTCAATGATGAAACCGCGCTGGAAATCATAGAGCATGCCGACCCAGGAGACCGTGCGGAAGACGGGGTGTGGAACATGAGTTTCGATGGCACAATCAGCCGAGAGGGAGGTAGGGCTAGCATATGGGTAAGCCCCCCTAAGAAAAGCAGGAAGTTATGTTCGTACAAGCTCGCGTTTGAATGCACCAACAATGTGGCAGAGTATGAAGCGTTAATTTTGGGCCTTCAAGTTTTGAAAGAACTAGGCACGTCGAGGATAGCAGTGCGCGAATATTTCGAGCTGATCATAAATTAGGTGTAGGCCTTGTACCGGACCAAGCATCTTAGACTGCACGCTTACAGAAATCTGGCTCTAGATCTTCTCAGAGGTTTTTCAGAATATGACCTGGTCGCTATCCCCAGGGAACAAAATCAGATCGTCGATGCATTGGCTACCTCGACCTCGATTTTCAAGATTCCCTCTCTCCCAGAAAAAAGATATGAAATCGAGGTCAAGCACAGGCCGACAGTACCCGATAACATCAAACATTGGCAGGTGTTTTAGGATGATAAACAGGTGGAAAGGTTTATCCTCATGAGCGACGAGTTCGCTAACACAAACCTCGATAGGGAATACTCTGGTGACAAAGAGGAGAGCGCAGACGCGCGTAGTGATGATGACCCTTTCCAAAACCAGATCGTGGTAAGGGATATAAAGAAAACTAAAAAATAATATCATTCTGAAGGGGTTGGTGCCACTAAAAATGTTGTTTGACGAAAATGATTGTGGCTAAGAATCCCAATATCACTGCAAGCGCGGAATATGTGGAAGACTGCAACATCGAGACCAAGGCGGAGCCAAAGATGGTAAAGTTATCAAAAAAGCTCAATCCAGAGGTCAAGCAGGATTACATAAAACTCATGAAGGACTTCCCGGACGTCTTCGCGTGGAGCTACAATGATATGAAAGTGTACGACACAAAGGTAATCCAGCATGTTATCCCTCTCAAGGAAGACCAGAATCCTTTCAAACAAAAGTTGAGATGGATAAACCCCTTGTTGCTATCGTTGATCGAGAAAGATGTAAAAAAAAAAATTCTATGAAAAAATCATTATTTCTTTGAGGTTCTCGAAGTGGGTAGTTAACTTAGTACCTGTGAGAAAGAAAAGCGATGAAATTTGGCTATGCGTAGATTTCCAAAATTTGAATAAGGTGTCCCTTAAAGACCACTACCCCCTCCCCAAAATGGACTACATTTTGCAAAAGGTAGTGGGATCCCAAAGGATGTCCATGCTTGACGGTTTCTCAGGGTATAACCAAATCATGGTTCACCCAGACGACAAAGAGAAGACGGCTTTCACCACTCCGTGGGGAACATTCATGTATGATAAAATGTCATTCGACCTGATGAACGTTGGTGCCACTTTTCATAGGGTGATGGACATCACTTTCGCTGATGAAAAAGGATAAATTCATCGTGATTTACCTTGATGACATCACAGTGTACTCTACCTCTGATAAACAACACCTCGAGCACCTGAAAAGATTTTTTCAAAAGTGCAAAAAGTTTGGTATATCACTGAATCCAAAGAAATCTCATTTCGTGGTAGAGTAAGGAAAGATTTTGGGGCACATCATTTCCAAATAAGGCATTAAAATAGACCCTAGCCGAGTTGAAGGGATTTTGAAGATCGGTACCCCGCGTAGAAAAAAGGAGGTACAAAATTTCCTGGGTAAGGTAAATTTTCTGAGAAGGTTTATCCCAAACCTGGCGGAAACCATAAAACATATAACTTGTATGCTCATGAAAGGAAATGAGATTAAGTGGAACCCAGAGGCCAAGAATTTGTTTGAAGACATCAAAGTGGCCCTGACTAAAGCCCATGTGTTGGCCAGCCCTGACTTTGCAAAATATTTTCTCCTTTGTTCATTTGCCTCGGAGCATATTATTGTCGGAGTAGTTTTGTAGAAGGACAAGCAGGATTTCGAGAAACCCATAGCCTACTTCAGTCGAACACTACGCGATGCTCCCCGAAGGTATGACATTATGGAAAAGCAGGTGTACGCTTTAGTAAAGCTCTGAAGGAATTCAGGATGTATATTTTGCACTCCCACATCATCGTCTGCGTGCCCAGCAGTTCGGTAAAGGACATCCTTACCCAGCCCAACCCAGAAGGAAGGAGAGGAAAGTGGATAGCTGCCATGTTAGAATATGACCTTGAGATCAAGCCGAAAAAGCTGGGCAAGGGCCAGGGCCTCGCAAAGCTAATGGCGCAGTCAGACTGCGACGTTGTGGGTATGAATTTCATTGTTGATCTGTCGGAGGGCCCTCAAGAAGAAAAAGTTGTGCAAGTACCTCAGTGTTTCGTTGATTCACTGTGGTATACAGACATCATATACATTTTAGAAAATCTCCAGGCCCCTCCAGGCGTGAGCAAGACTAAAGCGAGATTCCTCAAGCTTAAGGCGGTTAAGTTCTGCGTTTTGGATAATTCTCTATATTGAAAGATCCTGGAGGAATACTGCTAAGATGTTTGTTGGAAGACGAGGCGAAGCATGCCATACAGGAGTTTCACAAAGCAGACTGCGGAGGGCACCATTATTGGAAGACCACCACGCACAAGATCTTGAGGGCAGGTTATTACTAGTCGACGCTTTTCTCCGACGTATATAAAGAGGTCTCTAGCTGCCATGAATGCCAAATTTTTGACAGGAGAAGGAAGCTACAGCCTTTGTCGTTAAATCCAATCTCAGTCGAGGCGCCTTTCATGCAATGGGGCCTGGATTTCATAGGTGAGATAAACCCGTCGTCCTCCGGGTAGCACAAATGGATCCTCATGGCCACCGATTATTTCACAAAGTGGATTGAGGCAGTCCCCACAAAGCAAGCCACTGATGCTGTCATCATACAGTTCCTGGAGACAAACATTTTTTCAAGGTTTGGATGTCCAATTAAGATCATAATTTATAATGAGTCCGCATTCAAGTCTAAAAGGGTGGAGAAGTTCTGTCATGACTATATTATAACCTTGGGACATTCCACAGCATATTACCCACAGGGAAATAGGTTAGCGGAATCCTTGAATAAGAGCCTGACCAGAATCATCAAAAGTCTCTTGCAAGAAAATAAGAGAGCATAGCATAAGAAGCTTATCTACATGTTGTGGGAAGATCGGATCACCACCAAAAAGTCCATATCAACATCACCTTTTTAGATCATTTACGGCGCAGACGTGATTTTCCCTACTGCGTTGGGACCGTCTGTCAGGAAACTATTGCAAGAGCAGGAGACCGAACCAGATGATGCGCAAAGAAGGATAAACCAGTTGATCCACACCCAACAGGCGAGGAACCAGGTGTATAATCAATCCCAACTTAACCATGAGAGGATAAAGAAAACTTTCGACAAACACTCCAAGCAGGAAGATCTTCAGGTGGGAGATCTGGTGCTGAGATGGGACGCACGAAATGAAGGAAAAGGGAAACACAAAAATTTTGATCACCTTTGGACATGACCATATAGAGTCAGCGTGTGTTGTAGAGATAACACTTTTTTCCTGACAGGGCCGAATGGGGAATGTCTTGGTTGGGGACCTATAAACAACAGGTTCCTCAAACGCTACCTGATGTAATAAATTTCATTTGAGTCATTTGTCATTGTAAATAGTCGCTAAATTCTAGTTGAGTTAGTACGTCAACAGGAAATTGAAGCACGAAGTGAAGGCCCTAAGTTTATGTTGAAGTCTTAGAAGTTGTGTCATTGATTCTAGTTGTTTTCTTTTCCGTCCGTCGTTTTTATTACTTAATATCTAGACGTCAAATAAATCCCAATGTTCAGGCACCTGGTCTACTATTATTTGCTACCTCACAGGGAGGATAGCATCCCCATTGGAGCCAGTTGTTAGCGTCGCCACCTTTCTTTCCTTTTAGAGTCGATTCCAAGTCACATAGTGATACATGCGCCCAAACATGTGAAGTCGGGTATGTAATACCATGATGCTGAAGTCAAAAAATGGTCGATTTGCCCTTAGAAAGGGGAAAGGGTGTCAAAATCGAGAACTATATATGTGGTACCGGCTTGTCTTTTCCTGGAGGTTGAATCTCGTTAAGAAACCAGTTTCTGCATACCCCTGTCGAGTCAAGTGGTTAAATAAAGGTCGCGTCGACAAGTGCCACAGTTATTATCATTTTATTATGAAGGCCAAAGGAATGAAGAATTGCAGAGTTTGTATTATCCTTGCACAGAAAATCGTATCATCTGCATTCCACATGTGGGGATTTTCCATGAACAACTTGAGGATCGACTTGAAACTTCTCGTCGACATAAATTCATTAATGTGCAACAGTTTCTCCTCTCTGAACCGATCCTCTATAAATCTTAGATGCTCGACGTGTTCCTCCAGTCGTAGAATCTGGCCTAAGATGTCTGTCGCATTTTCCTTTTTCCAATCCGATCGGTTCAGAGTTGTTCCTTGATACATCTATTCAAAAGATTCGTGCACAGTTTTCACCTCGGGTGCATCCTGGCGTTTTCTCAGAGTACGGGAAAGGGCACGTGGAGCGGCAGAACTGTGAGATCCAAACCTTAGAGAGATTGGATTTTTTTCGCTCCTACGGCAACCATCCCCAGAAGCTTAGAAGGATCCATATTTTCACCTACAGAAGATACCATTTTAAGACGTGAGAAGGCCGAGACAGATAAATTCATATAGAAGGGGAAGGTCACAGGAGCGTTTGCCTCTGGACAACAGTTGCCTCGGAGAAGAGGCGGGTCGAGAAAGAACGAGGAGGTCACGAAGGCGAAAGCCACAGGGACGAATGAGGAAATGCCATCTCAACAGCTGAAGCAGGAAAAGATGGCTATGGTCGAGCATTATCAAGAAAACAGAGAATTAAAACGACAACTAGCGACAAAGACCGCGAAGGCATCAGCTACACAGAGTCATAGAGGGAGCGTGACGTGGCTGAAAAGGCAGCTTAAGGAGGCTCAGAACGATATTGTCCAGCTGCGGGAAGCGCAAAGGCTAGCAGGGGAAGGGCATGTAGAGTATCCCGAAGACGGAAGAGCAGCTGAACAAGAAGTCCATATGGCTCTCACCTTCGCACAAGAAAAGAAATCTTAACGAGCGATGTTTTCCTTCACGACAGTTTTTGAGTGATACGCATCCTCTGAAAACATCTCACCATTTTGGTAACGGTCACGGGAATCACTCAGTCGTTTGTTGTGCGCATCTCCCAGCAAATAGACGTGTAACGGGAGGTGAAACCAACATTGCAGACAGTCGGTTTTGGGCGGACACTTGTTCATAAGGATAGTTGATCAAGGGATAGAGAGACACATTTTTTCCCTATGTCAGGTCTTGACCGACGATCCGATCTCACGGCAAAGCTTGAAGACGGTTACTAGTGGACATGCATGATTGTTGCCTATTTTTGGATGTTGCCATGCAAAGAGTTTCTTGCGCATGTGGCACGGGTTTTTCCTAGTCTAGAGTTAGCAGTTAGAATAGAGGGCATCCCAAGTGGCACCCTAGTTTATATATTTCATCTTTCCAATGTAACCAGAGTTGGTTGGCAATTTTAAGAAACAAATGCTATTGTAAGAAGTCTGAGTGTTTTTTGATTGAAACTTAATGCAAAGGTCCTGCGTTTTGATGTAAAGATTCTGGTTGCGATAGATTTATGTATTGTGTTTCTTTCTCTACGTATGTTCTTTCCTGTTATCTTTAATTTCATATCTCATATCGTCTATTTTGGAACGAATTTTCGAACCTGCAGATTCATTGTACTACGCCCCTTGTTTGTGCCACTTAGATAAAGCGTTTTCTTCTCGAGGTAACTCTGAATTCATCCATAGCGGCGCTCTTGAGTTCGATCCCTTTGTTTTTCTCCCGCCACACTTTATGATTAACACTGAAGGTTGTCGCTCACCTAGCCTTTTCCTCTCGAATCCAGTCACTAAGTCATTTGTTTCATCTCTTCCTCAGACCGACCCCATAGCCCAAGTTTTATTTACCTGTGCCAATATAACGAGAAGCATTTCATCACCAGTTTTAAAATCTAGCCATCATTCGTAAAGCCATATCCCGTGCAGAGACCGCGCCATTTCTAAGAGAGCCCTCTCCAGATACGAAAGGTTAGTTTCGGGTCTCAAAGTTGGTTGAAAAAGTTACCTTCGCCATCTGTTCATTAGCCAAATAGATTTACAGAGTGCTAACGGGATGATTATTTTGTCCACTCCAACAAGACCTCTCTATTTTGTGTTACCAATAAGGTACATGAAAATGAACACCTCTGTCTCACTCAACATGCATCATTAATGAAATTGATGGTTGATCAAAAACAAAGGATGGATATCCTTGAGGTTGAGTGCAATATGTTGAGGAATATTACACTTAATATGCGTAAAGACTCTCTCTCTCTCTACATCCTCGAAAAACAAAGTGTCTACAAATTCCACTCATGTTGAAGCTCAAGAAGAAGAAACAATGCACTAGCTCAAGGACTCAATCGATATCAAGAAGAAACACTCCCCTCGCTCAATTGTCGTTCAGGATGAGGCAACCAACCTCCATGTTTTTATTAAATGAATGTTTTATTGTTATCAGTAGCTGGAATTTTTGTGAATTGGGCTTTATGAAGGAAATCTAGAATGTTTTGTATACGGTTTGTAGTAAGGATAACTATGTAGTTACATAGAGCTATTTTTTATAATGCTATGAACTTATGAAGTAGTTCCATGTATATTGTTATAACATTAGCTACAACCTTTATATTGATAAAATTTACAGTTTCAGTTTTTTTTAAATGCCTAATAATATGCAACACTATAAGGCAATGGCCAAAACTCAACCAAATGAGTTGTATTCATGGTCTTGGCAACAAAGTTGTTGACTATATTATATTGAATATCCATTTGTTCAACCAAATTGTTAATTTTTATATCTTGAACAATCATGAGCCTAAGTCAAATCGCATACCCTCAATTTTAACTCTAAATAGTGCCATGCATAACAAGCTCGTAAACTAAGGTTATAATAGTTAAAAGCACTTGATACTTGACAAAAATAAAACAAATATTTTGTTTTCAAGGTTTGAATTATGACTTGTTTGAAACCACGACATTAACAACTAGTATTGTTGCAACCAAAATCTTAAAATCAACCCCCTAATCAAAAAGTGGTTCTAGGTTAGAAGAACCCCTATTTTTTCAAGATTAAAATTGCAACATTTTTTAAACGGTGGCCATAATGATCAACATCTTTGCAACAAAATTCATAAAATCAACCCCCAAATTGAAACGTGGTGCTACCAACAACAACTTCTCTTTTTTCTGGCTTAAAATTGTAACAATTTTGAAACCATGACCTAAAGAGGAAATACTATTGCAAACAAAAATATAAAATAAACCTTAAAATGGAAGTAATCTCTTACCTTATTAGGTTCTGATAGACCAATTGGTCTCCGTGGACATTAATCATCATCATCATCATCATATTAAAAACCTTCAATCATCTCTCCCATAAATTTAATTTTAAAAAAAAAAATAAAAATAAATAAATAAATAAATAAAATAAAATAAAAACTGAGGAAGAAGAAGACGATGCAACTAAAAAAAAAAAATTATTTAAAAATAACCAAGAATTGAAAATAAAATACATTACAAAAAAAAAAAACATTACCAAAAAAATGAAAAAATAAAGAGAGAGAGAGAGAGAGAGAGAGAGAGAGAGAGAGAGAGAGAGAGAAAAGTGATTGTAGGGGGGAAATTCCATCTCGCCCCCTTCTTCCCCAAGGAATTTTCCCCACCCCCCTCTCCCCCCTCCTTTCTATTTAAATATAGAAAATACAGAAGAAAACAAAATAAAAATAAAAAAAGGAAACAAATAGTGATTTTGTTTATCCCCAACATCCATCCCCCCACCAAAGTATACTAAAATAAGTTTTTTTGGTACCCTCCACCCACCTCTCCTCCATATAAAATCTCTAAGCTTTTGATTTAAAAAGATTTTAAAAATGAAAAAAATGTATAATTTGTTCAAACAATTAAGCAAAACATTATCTTACAATGTGTTTAAATTTAAGTGTTAAAAAATAATATTTTACATTGTGTTTAAAATGAATTGCATCTTCCCCTAGATTGGGTGTTAACAAATAAAGCCACTACTACACACATGTGTCGTCGGGTCGCCACCCTGCCATGCAGTATTGAGCAAAGGCGGGAATTAATGGTGAACAAAGAGAAAAGGATAAGAGCTACAAGGTGGAGTATGATCCCTATCCTACCAAGCTTTGAAATAATCTGACCAAGTTGTGAAATAATGAAGGTATGAGGAAATGATTACTCCACATTTGACATGGGGAATATATTCATCCCAATGACATACCAAGACTATCTTCCAAGGTGTGAATATGATGAATAAGAGAACACGGGTGCACAGAGTGATGGGATATCCATCGAGGGAGCAGGGTTATAATATTTGTAGGTTGAATGACGTCCCATATTGATGGAGCTAGCTGGAAAAGGATGAGAAGAATTAGAATGTCGAGTCTCACCTGAGTGCTCCAGTGGACAACACTAGGTGAGCTACATGCAACCTAATATGATTTCTTTCGATTCTTTGGTTGTTTCATAGTGTTTGGATTTCTAATTGGAGTTGGGGAGACAATCACGTTAAATATTTGTGTGGCTATGTCTTACAACCTCTATACTATGTGAAAGGAATAGGGAATAGGTATCTAGAACTAGGGGGTGACAATCTCACCTCTAACCCATCGAACAAACCAAAATACCCTTTCTTACAATCTAAGAATTGGTCTAACCCTTATTCAATCATGTATATCCCTAAGATGACAAAAAGAAATGTTACTAAGGCAAGGGGCGGTAGGAGAAAGAAACGCAGGGATTGCACCCTAAGGGAACTCATTCCCGGGGACCCAAGACACATTAATCTGGCCAAGAAAGAAGACAGTGTTGTTGAGAAGTTCTTCCACTCTATATTCTTTGATGCTTCCAAAACCAAATTGGAAGAAATGGAAAATGCAATGAAAGAAAGAAGACATAATATGTCCAATAAACAAATTCAAGAGGAACTTTAGGGATGGGTCTGGACCTAGTTTACTCCCAAACCCATGACATGAAGTTTTTTCAAATTAGCAAAACATATTGGTTGGTGAAATCCCTTATATCCCAAGCCATGGAAGAACAAGTAGAGAGGTAGTGATGATGAGAACTAAGCCCTAGCTAGTCATACTAGGAAGGGCAAAGGAAAAGGTTCCATAGGGAGAGAGGCATATCCAGAGCAAGGGAAGAAGAAGGACCTTAGCAAGGTCAAATGCTTTGCTTGTCATAAGCAAGGACGTTATTCTTCGAAATGTCCACAATAGAAGAAAGGGAAAGGGAAGCAGCAAGAATCATCAACAAACGTGGATGAGGTTGTAGACAGGATTCTAAGGGAGTTCTTATTGGTCTCTTCCCTTTCTGGTACAGCTTTCGGTAGTGGGAGTTGGTTGGTGGATAATGGAACTTCTCGTCATATGACAGGATCACGGGAGTGACTTGCCAATTTGTTAGAGGAGGACTTAGGATTTCACATGGAGCTTGGTGATAATGCCAAGTATGCAGTCAGGGGAGTTGGGTCAACTTCATTTCAGTCGGAGTCTGTGAAGCCTCTCAGGATGAGTGATGTGTTGTATGTGTCAAGGTTGAAGAAGAACCTACTTTCTATATCATATATAGAGGACAAAGGGTGTGCAACGGAATTCTCAGGTGGACAAGTTCTTGCATGGCCGAGAGGATCGAGCATTTACTCAACAGAGGTCATCGACGTTCATGATGGTGGTCTTTACAGGTTAACAAGATAGCTAGCCTAGGCCTTGGTACATGACAGTGATAGTCTATGCAATCTTTGACACAGGAGATTGGGACACTTGCATTAGACAGATTTTCCATTGTTGAAGAGGATGGATACAGGGCTTCCAGATTTTGGAGCCGAGCACCGGGGTGTATGCAGGGGTTGTGCACTTGGCAAGAATGCCAAGGATGATTTTTTGAGCAGTGATAGTAGGTCCAAGGGAATATTGCACTAGTACATTCAAATGTGTGTGGACTGATGTCATCTCCATATTCAAGTGGTTACTTGTACTATGTGACCTTCATTGATGATTATTCCAAGACATGGATCTTCTTCATGAAGACCAAGGATGAAGTCTTCAGTCGATTCAGGGAGTTCAAGGCTCAGGTGGAGAATCAAACAAG
>ML794925.1:15984-36953 GCA_009831015.1 Picea engelmannii
TCATCTCCATATTCAAGTGGTTACTTGTACTATGTGACCTTCATTGATGATTATTCCAAGACATGGATCTTCTTCATGAAGACCAAGGATGAAGTCTTCAGTCGATTCAGGGAGTTCAAGGCTCAGGTGGAGAATCAAACAAGACTCCTGAGGAGGCATTCACAGGAGTAAGACCAGAGATAAGGCATTTGAGAATATTTGGTTATCCATTTTACATCCATATTCCTAAGGAGAAGAAGGAAAAGTTAGAATCTTATGGGAGGAAGGGTGTGTTTGTGGGATACAATGAGACTTCGAAGGCCTACCAAATCTACATTCCAGGACAGCGGCAGATTGAGGTTAGTCGGGATGTCACATTTCAGAAGTTGGATTTTAGGAGGTCTCGAGAGACCACAACAAAGACATATGGTGAGGAGCAAGAGGATTCGAAGGTTGAGGAGAGTACATGTCCATCCAATATAGGGGTTCAACCTTCAGATCATGAGGAGGATTCAGAGGAGTCAGTGGATCCAGTGGAACCACCTAGTGATGAGGAGATGAGGCCTAGATGGCTTCAGTATACTTTGAGAGATGCAGAGAAACAGGAGTGGCACCTAGGGTCACTTTCAAGGAGAGAAAGCCTCCCCAGAGGTTTTTGGTCTATGTGGTGCTTATGAGTAGCATCATTGATTTTGATCCTTCTATTTTTGAGGAGGTAGTAGGCCAACAAGTTTGGAGGGATGCCATGATGGAGGAGTATCGATCCATCATGAAGAATGATTTGTGGGACATAGTTATGATACTAGAGGGGAAGTATGTGGTGACTTCCAAGTGAATATATAAGATCAAGCATGTTGCAGATGGTAGAATCGATAAGTACAAGGCAAGGTTCATGGCGAGAGGGTTCTCCCAAATATAGGGAGTGGACTATGAAACTTTTACTCCAATCTCYAGGTATACTTCTATCAAGGATGTTATTTCTCTTGCTTTGGTKATGGGGTAGAGGATACATCAGATGGATGTAAAGACAAAATTCCTCAATGGTGTGATTGAGGAGGAGATGTACATAGAGAAACCTCAAGGATTTGAGGTACATGGGAGGGAGTCCCATGTTTGCAGGTTGAAGAAAGCTTTGTACAAACTCAAGCAAGCACCCAGGGCGTGGTACTTGGGGATCGATGGGTATTTGCAGAGCATGGGCTTCACCAAGAGTGAAGTGGATCCCAACCTATATCTCATATAGGTAGGTGAGGATCCTCTTATATTGGTGTTGTATGTTGATAATTTGTTCCTAGCTTCGTAGTTCGAGATGAAGGATATTTGATTGATGCATTACTTCTTGGGATTGGAGGTGTGGCAGCACTCGGGTGAGATGTTCCTTGAGTAATGGATGTATGCAATTGAGATATTGAGGAGGTTTGGGATGATGGACTGGAAGTCCATGACTACACCTATGATCACCAATCTAGAGAAGCTAGGGGCTTCGGATTCAGATTTGGTGGATCCCATGATGTACAGAAAGTTGATTGGTTCGTTGATGTATCTGGTCAACACCAGGCTGGATATTTGCTTTGTTGTCAACACCTTGAGCCAGTTTATGGTTGAGCAGAGGCAGGTGCATTGGGTAGCAATGAAGCATGTGCTCGGGTACCTTCGGGGTACAATTGGATTTGGTCTGAGATATTTCGGGGGTGATGGAGTGAGGATGCATGGATATTCAAACTCAGATTGGGTAGGTAGTGTAGTTGACAGGAAGAGCACTTCTGGTGATTGCTTCATCATGGGATTAGGAGTGTTTTCTTGGTTCAACAGGAAACAAACTTCTATGGCACTCAATTCAACAGAGGCAACATATATGGAAACTAGTTTGGCGAGTTGTAAGGCTATTTGGCTGCGCAAGCTTCTTGCAGGGTTATTTGGTCATGTGTTGGAGCCTAAGATGATTTACTGTGACAATCGAAGTTGTATCAACCTCTCAGAGAATCCAAGATTTCATGAAAGTTCAAAACACATTAAGATCATATACCATTTCATCAGAGATAGGGTGCAGAAGGGAGTAGTGAAGCTCTAGTACATTTCCACAGATAATCAAATTGTAGATATTCTCACCAAACCCCTAGTGAAGGGGAATTTTGTCTACTTCAGAGACAAGCTAGGAGTGGTGGAGAATACCTCCCTTGCTAAGAGGGAGTGTTGATGTTTTGTAACATCAGGGAGGTATTCTCACATTGGCCTTGGTGACGAGCATGTGGTAATCTTTGTTGGCACTCACATTGCATTTTTATTTTGTAAAAACCCCTTTTATATAGAGCTAGGGCTTGGAATTTTTTTTTGTTGGGGTTTTGCACCCACTTGGAGGAATAAACAATTATAATTTAATGTTGAGTTTAGTGGAGGGCTTCTAAAGTAAGTTAGGGTCTTCTAAACTCACTTTTAGACTCCTATAAAAGGAGAGGAAATGTGAGGAGGCACCACACATATTATCTTGTCATCATGTGTTTGGCATGAGTGAGTGAGCACTCTTTCCAAAGGGGATTGAGGAGCAAAATTTGAGCAAGGAGGATCTTCACTTTGGTAAATCTGGTCTAGGGTTTTTGTTCATTCTTTCTCAATTTTTCTGCCAAGGAGCTGCATGTGTGAGTTCACACGTGTGAGAGAGAAGGAGAGGTTGGACGTGTGGGATCCATACATATCCATATGGTGCATTAATTGCATGTCCTACCACACATGTGAACCATACAACAGTGGCAGGTCAACGCAAGGACTGTTGCACGTGTGGGTTGTACAGTCGCATGGATTCCTGCATGTGTGGATCGTACAGTCGCAGGCTGCATGTGCGTGCTACAGGGTTGACGCATGAATTTGTACAATGTGACATCAACCATATGGTTGTGACGTCATCTAAGGTTTCTAACAGATTTGTAAGTTAGAAGATTTTTCTAGAATTTTTTTGAGAGGATTATTTTTGTCCCCAGGATCCTCAATCTGAAAATTATTCTTTGACTAAAAATTTGGGTCTCTTGTGCATGGATGATTTCTCTCTTATCTTTGTGCTTCCACTATAATTTTTCGTCATAATTTCAATGTAAAATTATTCAATGATAACAACCTTAGTTTACTACTTGATGTCACTTGGAATTAATTTTCAAATCTGAAATTGAATGCATTGAATGCTTAAAATTTGACAAGTTCGGGATGTTATTTCCTTTTGTGTATCGATATATAGTTGGTTAATTATGGACAATATGGAGTACTTGGTTTTCCTTGAGGCGGGACTCCACCAAAGACTCTTGTAAATTTTTTACACAAAATAAAGATATGACAATGTTTCATTTATTAAAAAAATTGAAAAAAAATAAAACCTAGAAAAACATCATTAAAAATAAACATTTTGAAGAAAAATGTAAAAAAAACATTTGAAAAAGAAAACATTTGAAAAAAATGTTCAAAATGTCAAAAAACTACCTTGAAAACAAAAGAGGTTATTCATGAGCACCACTTTTTGAAATGGTGGTAAAAACAACCACTAAATGTGACCTCTAAAAGCTTCCCAACACCATTCATTCATGGAAGTGTCCCAAATGGGAAATAGAGAGAAGGGAGTGTTCAACTGATGAGAGTCTTAAGTATGGTAGCATAACTTCAACATCCATGAATGAGAACTCTGGAGAGTTCTCGTCAAGTAAGTAACTATGTTATATCCCTGTGTTCAACTAAATTGTTAATTTTTGTATCTTATATAATCATGAGCCTAACTCAAATCACAAACTCTTAATTTTAACTCTAAATAATGCCAAGCATAAGAAGCTCGTAAACAAAGGTTCTAATAGTGAAAATCACTGATCTTTGACAAAAATTAAACAATTTTTTAGGACACATAGGAATTAAATCCCCTAATAAGAAGTAACAATATTGAGGATCTAAGCCTCAAGGGATAGCTCGAAAGCTCTCAGGACAAACATGAACAACTAGAGATTATGATCCTCTTTAGTCTTCATAGTCGTACACATAATGATAAGCCATGTAGTGGTAAGTTGCTAGTCACAAGTTGTATGTTGTAAAATTCTACTTGAATGGGCATGCCCACTTCTAAATCTCCCCTCATGCAATGCACGTGACTTGGCAGGAGAAGGTACTAAATGGGGTTACTGGCACTATCATTACGAGTTTTCGGAAGGGGAAATTTTATGTGGCAATAATGGCAAGGTTTTCCATTTGGAGAACATTAAGTTGAGATAAAACACATCATAAAACAAAAATCTAATGACATTGAAGGTTATAAGGTCATCAAGAATAAATCCTCAAAATTGGAGGTTGTGTTTTTCATCCTAGCATTCATAGTTTTTTTTAATTTAGCAATCAAACAAGGCTTCCCTAAACCTTAGATTGAAAGCTTCATTATTGCTATTTTTAAAAGCAGTAACAAAAATAGTCCTTCAAATTATAGGACCATTATGATTAGTGATGTTTTAGCTAAGTTGTATGAAATTATATTGGAGAAGAAGATTACATTTTGGTTGGAAAGTCACAAGAAGAGGGCTAAAGGCCAAGTCGATTTTCAAAGCTATCATTCAACCTTATATCTCTTAATTACTCTTAGCATTATCCCAATCTTGACATAATAAAATTAATTTCCTGTGTTGCCTCATTGACTTTTGGAAATATTTTGACATGGTGCTTAGGAATAACATATAGAAGAGATTGGCCCTCGAGGTGTAGGGAAGTTGGTGATGGAGTGTATTGTTAAGGCACTATGTTCTGTGAAGTCACCGGTTCGAGACCTTGATTTACCTTGTGTGTCGCGTAAGGGGCATTGTGGGCACACCTAGAAGTTATAGTGGCAGCGGTCAAAATCAACCATGTGTCATGTGAGTACGAGCCCGACTAGTTTCTGATTCCGGCAATCACTGAAAAAAAAAAAAAAAACATATAGAAGATATTGCAAAATCTCAAGGCTTTGTTTGGGTTGAGCATTGCTATGATAAGGTTGTGTGAGAATGTAGTTGCAAAGTTCAAGAATAGCAAACATGGGTTCAAATAAATTAATTGCAACATAGCGTTTAAGCAATGATGTCCTCTATCCCCTACCCTTTTTGACATTTATTGACAAGTTAGAAGTGTGTCTGGAGATAACAAGTTGTGTTGGGACTACTTTGGTTGGAAGTCATCATTCTTCTTCTTTATGTAAATGATATTGTTCTTTTGACAAGGATCCCCTCTAATCTTGACAAGCAACTTATAATTCTAATTGAGTTTTGTTCTAGCTCTTAAATAAAGGTTATGATCGTCAAATCTAGGCAAATTACCTACCATAATTTTGTGTATGACAATGACCTAACACCTTGGATGAAATTCTTTCTTACAAATATCATGGAATTAACATTCTTCACAAGCTCAATTCAAACTATAGTGTGAAAAGAAGGATTAAGAGGTTAGAAACCCTATTTTGGGCTTGAGAACTATTAGCGTCGTCATTTTTTCAGTTAGAGTCAATCCTAGATGAGTCATGTCTGTGTGTCAAAGCGTGTGAGGTCAGGTACTGAACAACGAATGGGTCGAAGTCAACAAGTGGTCGGTTCGGCCCTTGGAGTCGAGAAAGGGCGTCGGAATCAAACATGTGTAAATTGTAAAGGTCTTTTCATGAAAGGTCGGGTCCTGTTAGAAAGGGGGATTTTACATGCCAAAGGTCGAGGCAAGTTCTTAGAGTAAGGGTCACGTTGACAGATATACCGACCATCAACCTCATTATGAAGCCAGGAAGGATAAGAAATCGCGACTCTCATATCACGTATACTATGCAACTCTTATCATATGTACTTTACACACTCCTTAGTGTACCCGTTGTGCGAGTGAGCTGCGCAAATCTTCAGCATGCTTCAAAACTTCTCGTCACCATGGATTTAGTGTCCTCTATCATGATTTCATCCCTCACCCATTCAGTTATAAATGCCATTCATTATGCATGTATTTCATTTTCCATCTGAGTTTATGCGTTGTCTGTAATTTTTCCTGCAAGCCCTAAGTTTTCTCCCTGTAGGAAAGTTGATTGCCATCAGCTATGTCACAAACCGGGTCAGTCGAGATTGTCGCGTTTTTTCCGTCTTAAATCATGGTTCAAATCCTGTTGGAGTTGGTCACAAGCTACTCTATCGGGCAACAAGTCCTCTCACAGTCATCCCCTCATCCTCAAAGTGTTTTGTCACACCCAAGTTCTCTTTCACGCTCCCCTACTACCATGAGCCTGTCGTCGTCATTGTCATAGAGTCGACCCGTTCCTGCACCGGGAGTCTTCGTGGCACGTGAGGGCCACATAATGAATTCTTAAAGTCATTCTCGTTTATCGCGCAAAGTTCCACTACCGCCCCGTCGACGGGTCTGGGCTAAGAATATCAGTATCATTTGCCGCACGAAGGGGGTGTCATCTTCACTATCGTGCGCGCAAAACAAACACGCATTGCACCATGACGACATCCCAAAACATAAGGAAGAGGGTGCAAAGTGGCAGAACTGTGAGGCCCGAGCCTCAAGACTTGGCGTTGATCAACGAAGATCCAAATGTCAGAGCATCTTTTGAACAGGTCGGATGCATGCACTATTGCAAGAAAATCCAAGGATACAATGTGAAACTGGCGGAACAATTCGCGCTCAGATTTAACGGGTTATGCGTGGTTATTGCAGGAATCACATTCTGGGTGACGAAGGAAACTGTGTCAGTCGCAACAGAGATCCCTCCGCGTCGTGAGAGGTGGTCTAAGGGAATGCCTTTGGACATGCTATGCTACAAAGAATTTATCAAACCAAATTGCCTAAACGGAAAAATCGGAATGGGTGTTCCAACTCGGTATCTACGGGAGCGTTTTCATAAACTCTTGAAGGTGATTAGAAAGTATTTCACCTGTGAAAGAAGGTCTAACAGAATACACCCACATCACATTAGATTGTTAATGCATTTCACAGGAAAGAGGTTGTTGAACCTACCTTTCTTCTTGCACCAAAGTCTAGGAGGAATGGCACACAGCGTCCACGCCGAAGCAGACCAACCAAAGAAGAACTTATCCCATATCTCATTAATCAAATTGTTGATAGTTGAGGAATTGAGGTGACTGGGCAAGGATTGGGATTCGTTTATGTTTTCAGCCGACATCCCCAGGGACCCCAAAGGAGATCCCCCTCTATCCACGGGAGAAGCAGCATCTCGCAGTGCGAAGGCAGAAATAAAAGGGGTTGCAGGAAAAGGAAAGATAGTGGAAGTCTCGTCTCTCCAACAGCCAATACCCCGGAAAAGAGGCAGGCCAAGGAAGAACAGGAAGCCTGGGGAGGCCCAAGCTCCAAACGAACCGCACGTCCAATCGGTTGTTGAGAAGTTACTCATGCACGTTGTTCGGCTAGAACCTGTCAAGCGTTCAAGCCGGGAACTCTACGACAGAGGGAGAAGGACGGGCACTGAAAGCATGGATGTTTGTGAGCCATCGCAACAGCTAAAGCAAGTGCAGCTCACTATTGTCGAGTTGTACCAGGAGAACAGGGAGTTGAGAAAGCAGTTAGCGGAAAGGATTGTCGAGACATTAGCGTCGCAGAGCCGAGAAGGGAATGTGAATTGGCTCAAGGGGCAGCTCAGAGAAGCGCAAGACGCGATCATCCAGTTGCGCGAGGCATAGAGAATGTCAGAGGATAAAATCGCGGAGCATTTCAAGGAATGTGGACCGGCCATGGAAAATGTTTGCGCAGCTCTAGTCAGTGCTCAAGCGAAGCTGAAGGGGAACGAGGTCTTGCGAAAATAGGTAAAGAATCTGAAAAGGTGCAACTGGTCCCTCAAAAAAACGCTTAGAAATCAAGTTTGCAGATAAGGCCAGAAACATAATGGACCCGACCCCGTTTTTGTCTTTTGGAACGTGGCATGAAATTCCTCTCCCCCCCGTGTCATGTTTCCTCCTGGGAAGTAAGGAATATGACGTGTATCTACGCGATGGATATACATCGCGCAGATGTTGAAAACCCACATGTCAAGGAAAAGTGTAGGTTGAACACACAATAGTTTTGAAGAAGATGCATTGTCCCTTGACCGTCGTTGCCATCTGGGAAACATGAGTGACAGTCCATAGTTACTGGCCACATGCATACCACAGCCAATGATCGTGCGGCATCAATCAAAGCCCGTTACACTGGGTGGCAGAAGTCTGACAAAGTGCTCGATCATTCAGATGACCCTTCAAAGGAGAAGCGCCGACACATCACTTCTTAACAATGGAATCTTGTTGATGATGGAATAATCATGGTAAAGACGTCAATTATGACATGATTAGGTACAGTGGAGTTTCTATTCTTAGTAAGTGCCATTCGAAAGATCATCTGGCAAAGAATAACCAGAGCCGAATTTCAAGGAGTAGTAGTTGGGGGGCATGGCATCCCAAGAGGCACATATTTTTCTATATATTGCATTTTTTCAATGTAAGTCTGGTTGGTTGGCAAAGTAGTCTAGAAGTGACTGTTGAATGTAACTTTCGAACCCGATTGAAATATAATGCAAAGGTCCTGAGACTTTGATGAAAAGATTCTAATGGTGGTTGTTTGATATATTGTGATCTCTTTTATGCACATGTTTCTTGTTTTTTGTATATCCATGTCTGTCTTGTGTTTAAATTGGGACGTTTTATAAGTCTAGAATTCATCGCGCGGTGCTTTAGACTTCGCAATTTAAACGCCTGTGTTTTCTTCTAAGTAATTTCGAATTCATCTCCAATGGTGCTCTGAGTTGCTTTATGTATTTTTCTCTCGCCACACACGACTTTGAACTGAAAGACCATTGCGTGCTTAACCTTTATCCTCTCAAGTTTTAGTCACCAAATCATTTATTTCACTCGCTTTCTGGAATTTGACTCCATGGCCCAAGATTTTGTATTCCCTTGCAAACAGAACCAGAAATATTGCACGAACGCAATAAACCTAGCCAACAATTCAAATCCATTATCTATTTAGAGACTAAGTCTCAGAGAGAGCCCTCTCTAGGTCGGAAAGGCAAGTTTTCGACCTTAAAGTTGGTTTGTAGGTTACCTCTGTCATTCATTTTCTCAGCCAAACGAATTTACAGAGAGCTAACAAGAACCACTATAAAAACGTGGGGTTATGGTTCTAGAAAAAAGAGTGCCCTTTGATATGCTTGTTACTCTAATGATGTTATATCATTGTGAAGTTTGAGGTTGTAGAAAAATCATGCATATCCAAAGGTATTTTACAATTAAAAATCTTATAATTAAAAACAATATGCATTATCTAATCCTTCTCTTAGAGACAAAGTTTTCACCCATTGAGGGTAGGACTATGATCAAATATTTAATATACAAGCACAAACTAATCAACATGAACACTAAAAAGTTTAGAAGGGTTGCTTTAAATACCAGTAAAAGTCATTGAAGACTTAATAGAGATACAAATTCATGGCTTAACCATTGGAGGATAAATGAGGGGGTCTCTCTTTAAAATATTGATACCATTAAAAATTACTATCACAACTGAATTTAAGAGAAAATGTGGTGCAATAAAGAAATCCAAAATAGGAAAAACTAAATACACTATAAGGATATCATAAACCCCAAGCTAAAAGATCAAAATTATCTCTTAGTATAGGCAACTTAAAGAAGAAATTAATATTGCTAAAATTAGAGCAAATTGTCACAAGTTTTAGGTGGAAAGTGGTGGACTAGACCTAAATCATCATGGTAGGATAGAATATGTATTTTTTGCAATACTAAGGTGGAGGATAACAAACACTTTATTATGTATTGCCTTGCCTACACAAACATTAAATCTCATTTTCAAGTCGTTTGTAGCAATATGGATCTTCATAACATACTAACTCATAAAAATTAACAAGAGCGTGGATGACTTATTTCTATCTTGTTAATCATAGAAACAATATATCGAAACAAATCTATTAATTTCCATGTTTATTCTCTTAAGGTCTTATATTTGGTCTTTAATGCATGGTAATCATCATCATCCATTTAAAGCAATTTAGTCAAGAAACATAGAGAATTAATCAAGTTAATGATTGCTCAATTATTATCAAACTCCCCAATAAATTTCAAATAAATAGACAAAACAAAATAAAATGCTTAATCATGTTATATAGGAAAATTGCATCTTCAAATTTTGACAAAATCTTGTAATTTTGTTGTCCTTGGGTCTTTCTTTTTCCTTTCTTCCCTTTTCCTTCTTTCCCTTTCTCCCTTCCATTTTTCTCTCTCCTTCTTAGGACTTAGTTGAATTTTTGAAATGTGGAGTGTGGAGGTCCATTCCCTCTGCATCGACCAAGCTTCTTCCCTCTATGTATTCCATTGTTTCCATACATCGTTGCATTACATCTCTGAATGAAGAAAATGGTCCATTATTATTATCTCAACGCCACCATTGCTAGTATCATATATTAGCAAATAAAGGGGAAAAAATGTGTCGTTTCTCATAGATAGAATTTTTGCATGTATTCTCTTACTCGACATATATATCTAATACCATCTTCTTCCTAGTAACAGAAAATGAGCTTTGACTTTAGACAACCCGAGGGTAATGTGGGCTAAGTTACAGGTAACACTCAAAATTTTGCAATGAAATTACATCAAAGTTCAATGCTTGGCATTGCATAGATAATAAAACTTTGGTTATCTTTTCTTTTCCTTTTTGGTTGTGAAATAGGGACACCCTCTCAACACCACAATCACATTTCCAATGAGTCACGCTTGGACACTTATTATTTGAGTTTCGAACATTCATGGGAGGAATGCCTTGAGCAAGACACACGTCCCACGCATGTCTAATACTTGGACAATGTGTGCCCTGATGTGTCTCCACACTGTAGACACCAAAAAAGGTTTATCTATGAAGTTATGTTTTATTTTTATGTTATCCCTAATTACCAAAACGATATGGATCAATACATTATAAAAGAAGAAACACTTAATCAAATGATCTTTCTGTGGTGTTATGTTTTCTCTTTACAAAAATATTTATCAAATTGTGAAGATTTGTCTCAATGTGTCAATAAATGTGGCGTAGCATGTGTTTGATGTAGTTTTATTTTCTTAATGTTCAAGAAAATTACATTGTTGTCTATATTTTATTTCTATAATTTATATATTTACATGTCACTTTTCAGGGGTCAAGAAAGTTCCTCTAGCTTAGGTGCCAAGTCCAAAGAGCATTTATTACACCCAAATCACCCAACACTTTTGACCATGCCCCTTTCTAATACCTAAGGGGCATCTATTCAACCAAAATCTCTCAATGCTTGCAGTGGACTACCATTCCAATGGGGGCAATCCACAGCGAGAAACCTAGTAGTCAACTTAATACTATGTCAACTTCACCAATGAACCAAGGCCATGTTGGCAACTTCAGTGATGTTAGAGCATATGCATGCATCATTGATCTATAAAATATTGTGGATATTCCATTGGATAGTTTATCGCAATAGATCTTACAAGTTTCTGCAAAACATTGAGGTTCTCTACTACACAATGTTTAGTTATTTTTATAATTCAATATTACAAGCATGGTGTTTAAACTACTAAAATGCACTAAGAATGTAATAAAAAAAATTAAAACAACAAATAACATACAATGAACAAAAGATATAACCTAGGAAACCCAACCAAAAGTTCAAGACTATGACTTGCTCTTTTTTTCTTAAACATAGAATGCAAATACAAAAGGTGGACTCGCAATGGATTTGCAATAGGCATTGCTACAAGTTCTACTTCCTTCGTTTTGCTCACAATATCCCACTCCTTTAGTCTACTCAACTATGAACAACAAATCAATACAATATGAATGGAACCCCTTCCTTTCCTAGCAGCCCATGATGAACATGTCATTATAGTCATCTAGGATTAGGGTTAGGGTTTTTGCATGCCTCAACTCTTGATTAGGGTTAGGGTTTTGGACCATCTAGAATCTTTTTTAAAGTCCACATGTGACTAACGCCACATGTGTGAGCAATGGGGGCTGACATGGCATATACTCAAGTACTATGGTGGTCAAAGCTTAAGTCAACTTGCGAGAGGCATAATTCACTCACACGGACTCTGATTGATGTGATTTTTTAACATTGGAAAACTCTCAACTGGTAGATCAACATCTAAGGGCTGAAAACTTTGTTTGGAAAGCTTTGACCCCAAAAAAGACTATTTAGCACCCCAAACAGACTCTAAAAGTTTTAGAGCCCTAAATCACCAAAACAGAACATGCCCCCTAAAATGGACCCTACAAGTCAATGGTTCCAATTTTCCACTCATGAAGTACCAAAATAGATGACAAATTATATATGATCCATTTCAAAGCAATAGATCTATATTCTTCCTAATGATAGCTCTCAATCTTTGTTTATCTCTTATAGTAATCACATCTTGAGGCTTGCAAGGGTAACTTGGTATATCTACCATATGGTCATTGACCCGGATAATTCCATGATTAACTAATTGTCTAGCTCCATAAATGGTGGGAGTCATACCAAATCAAAAAATAATATTATCCAAACGCATTTCAAGTAATTGGAATAAGACCTAGCCCGTTGATCCTTTGGCTCTTCTAGTGATACGAGCATATTTAGCAATTGTTGCTCCGTTAGATCATAATGAAAACACAATTCCTGCTGTCCTTCTAGTTGAATATGATATTGAAAGATTTTCCTAGAAGACCGGTTGATAGAATCCTTTCTGTTTTTGGGTCTTTTACTAGTGAGCCTTGGTAAATTTTTCAAACAAAGAAGACAAATGGGGAGGAGGAAGAATAAGACAAAATAGAAGAGAAGAAAAGTGATTGATCTCAAGAACATTTTATTCATACATCCATCAAGTCATTGGGATCATAGAGGTGAAAGAAACCCAAATGGATCTAGAAGTTATTGTGCAGCTCACTAATCTGACGGCTTTTGCTACTGCAACCTTCCCAGCCATAATTCCCTTTGGATAGGCATCTTCTGGGTAGGCAAGGGCTGGACATTGATCATAGTCATACTACATTTATCCTAGTTGCAATGTCTCCTAAACAATGCATGTTGCACTGATTGTACAGGGATGATAAACATCATCATCATTAAATATTGGTTGTACACCACGTACACTTCCCTTGATGTACACCATTGATTGTTTTTTAATCTCGTTATTACCAACAGTGATTCTTGACCACAAGTTCACACAATAGATTAAGCATTATCAATAATATTGCTCAAAAATTACTACTAGCATCCAGTCATAATCCAATCAAGCAAAGACAAACTGCATAGGGAAATAAATGCAAAAAAACAAGAATACGAGATAGATAGAGACAGATAAATAAGATTATGGGACCCTAGTCATGTACAATCCACATATCACACATTATCAAAAAACATTAAGATTATATAAAATAACATCTGAATACTACAATTTCATCTTGTGAATGGCTATATGCCTCCAAACATGAACAAAATAAAATTGTATATAAATGGCTATCTTGCACGGATATCTAGCTGTGGGGTGGTTACAGCCTACAGGTATGATAGCGATAAGAACTTTGTGAACTAGGGGTACAGGAGTAAGTTGTTTTTCCTTTGAAAAGGAGTTCATCATGATGCCAGTACAAGTATGGCCAAGGTGCAGGGGGGTTTAGAAGTAGCCACTCAATTATGATAAATGGATACATCTTACAACTAATTAGACATCAAAACTCAGCTTCTGAATGTAACCATGTTCAAACCTAAAAGGCTCCCATCTTTTGGTATAAAATGCTGATGTACATATTGTCAAATATTAATAATTGAAGGAAGCATTTTCTACCAAAAGAAAAACCTAGAAGGTCCATCCCTAATTCCCAAATTAGCATGACAGCTACACTAAACTCCAAAGTAATCCAGAAAACATCAACATGCACTATCTCTCCATTGCTCAGTATAGTTGAATATGAATCACCTTAGCACCTTCCCTTTAGAATGCAAATAAACTGATACAGACACAACCCTGCCAGTAAAAACATGAATAAACTCAATCTCTCTTCATATGGGAAAGATCTATAATCATAAGTAGAATAACCAATCTAAACATATCTGAAATAGCACCTTAATGCTAATCAAAATTTTAACTCATCTCAAAATGACTACTTACATAGAACCGAGTACAAACGGAAGAGTTAAGTGAAACCCAAAGAGAAACATAGATACAACAGCTGTAAGAAGCATTGCAACTGAGGTGGAATACACCTGTCAATATGAATTTTTCCATTAGCTACAATCAAACAGCAGTAGAGAGAATCAGCATGGATAGTATATTTAAATTGTATGGAAAAACAATTATACCTTCACAATATTATCTGCATATTTCATCACCATAGATACCGCAATTCCACTGCAGACAAATCAATGCCATGCAAACAGGTCAAATGTGATCATACCATTAAATATGTGGAAATAACATATTAATTTGTTTAACATCACCTCTGACCAATTTTGCCTATCACACATGCAAAGAAATCAGAAATGATAACTGTACCTAAGCGCATGGTTGATTATCATGCATACAGTGATGGCTGAATAACCATGGAAAAATCCCCTGCAAAACATGCCTTGTCAATTCAAATGGAAAATGAATTTACTTCTAAAACTGAACCTGTTTGTCCCAGACAGTCTGAAGCTGTTTGTCACATATTGCAGCATTATTCTCCTCAATTTTAAAGGATAAACAAAAGAACCATCCCTAAAAAAAGGATATGCACAAAAATGCTAGCTAGATTTTCCATAAGGTGGACACTAAGAGAACAGTTTACCATACTTGTTCATAATTTCATCATAATCTTGTGTGAGCATAGCCCCAACATTGAAAATCATGCCAAAGATATACAACCAGAAATTCTGCACATTGATGTTTCTCGAAGGTCGCTTTTTAATGATCAGCTGTTACAATGCAGGTTGTACACATTAGTCAGATCGACTTGCATCCTCGAACAAGTTAAACATTCACCATAAATTTTAGTAGGCTGGATTTTAAATTTGAGGAAAAATTCGTAATGGACATGTCATCAGGAAGGAAAATTGTAATTTAAATTCATGTTCAAGGTATGCCAAAACCCATAGGCGAGATGTGATGATTCAGACTGCTTTTATTTCTGTAACTTGTTAACAGATGACTTGTTGACAAGCACAAATATGTAACACCATATGGAATAGGACATGCTACATAGAACAGACAACTACAATTTCTCTATTTCCATTCATGGAGGGTTTGCATGCATCATACCTCAGTGTAAACTCCAGCAAATCCACTCAGTAGTGCCATGATCTGTGTAGAATTGATGTTAGATATACAATAACATTCAAACAGTCCAAACAAGATTTAACGTTAAGCTCCTCTGACAATTCACACACGATAAAATTGTTTATAACTAATATCAAAGAACATCAGCTTACAATAGCCATGAACCAGCCTTGTATGGGAGTTTGTAAAACATGATCCGATCTGCAATAAAAATATTATGCCATTAGCAACAGTCTTAATGAAGTTCCCACATAATTAAGATGTGATCAATTAGAAGGGGAGCTGCTTCAACCTAACAAATCCGTCTAGTTTTCCTGCAGTACCACAAGAAACAATTCCAGTTGCACACTCCATGTAAGTACATTACTACTAATATAAGAATATGATGCTTAAACAGAATTTCAAAATCTCACTACCAGACATCAAAATATACCAGAACCATTGGATACAATCCATCCTGGAAATGGTAAGTACTAAGTACTCCCAAATAAATTCAGTTGTGTCACTCCAAATATTATCTCCAGATAAAGATAATGAACTTACGATGAATTCATCTGTGCAGTTGTGCATCCAATGGATAAGAGAATATAAGCTGACCATTGAATCTCGGTTAATCTACAAAAGAATAAAACATTTGGAAGTAAGAAGATATGTAACATTTTGTACCACAGATTCAATACACAATAATCACCAGAGGTGTAATAAGTTTAAGAGGTTAATTACATGAACAATTACTCTTGTAATAAGTTTAAGAGGTTAATTACATGAACAATTACTCTTGCCCTACAAAATGAACTTAAATACATTGAAGATCTTTAGCTCCTAAGTTAACCAGGAGAATGTCATGTCAATTATTTGCCAGAATATTGTACCAGGGCAACTGCATAATCTGCAGGGATGGTGACAAGGGACATATGTGGATTAAAAATGAACAGATGCACTTCATATGCCCTACTTATCTAAGAAATTAGAATCGCAACTATTTGACAATCTTATCCATGTATCTGTGCTACAAATACAAAATAGGAAATGCAACAAGAAAAGAATATATGTTGTCAAACAAAAAGAAACAGAACCAGCAAGAACTATTTAGATGCAATTTGCATGAGACAATGGTTGTAAAATGGAAAAAATGCAGCATGCAACTGCTACACTTTGTTCAATGAGATGAGAGTGAAACAAAAAACAAAAAAAATGTAATAAACAAATGGTGCTGACTGGAAGACCATCAAGATAGAGACTGCCAATGGGGTTGTAGCTCAGCAGCAAAGACAATGGCATGTCAGGCCACACACCAAGGTTAAATTATCATCCTTCAAGAGCCGTCTCACCCATGAAAAGGGGCCGCTTATGGTGCCTGACATAATACTTCTGGAGTTTAAAGGAAGCACTTAAAAAAATCAAGATACAGACTTCTTCAGACATGACATTAATCATTAATTTTATTTTGGTACAAACTGAAATTCCAATGACAGTATTCAGTGCTGCAAAGTCTACTTTCAAACTGAGAAGAAACACCAACAAACTATTGAACCCAAACATTATGTGCAGAAAACCAGGCTACAGAAAGCACAAGCATTCATGTACCAAGCAGATAGAGAACTACCTACAACCACGTAATATTATTAGATTAAAACAAGGATGGGAAATTAAATGGAAAGTTTTGCTGAGTTTAGCTGCTCCATCAAAGCTCTGCAAAGGTCCTACTCTTGGGAAATCTACAGCATTGATGAAAAAGAGAGAAAAACATGTTTGCACAAATTATAAGGATTGGAGTAACAAAGTTTTGCAAACAGCAGAAGCAGATGTCTGTGACAAAGTTACCAGAAGTGTGCTTGTGGGAGCAGTTGTGGATGGTCAGATTTCCAAAGTTTAGGATTCAAGCAAAGTTACAGGGAACTCATGCGCATCCCCCCACTCCCTTGCTTTTGTCCCAGAAAAAAGAAATGGAGACTGTTACAACAAAATCTAGCACCCACAAAAGTGTAAAGTCCCAAACACCAAGGTGATAGCTTTGTCTAACTCAGACAGGCTGCCCACTGTTGCCTCAACAGCTCTTCCCCACACTTTAGGTTGGCACTTCTCCAACACAAGGGGGGCTTCCCTAAGGTAGGATTATCAAAGCTATGGAGTGGGGGCTCAAGGTGAAAATGAAAAGTAAGCCTTGATAAAAATAAATAAAAAAGTGGCTGTACTATGTGAAAATGAAAATGGAAATGGGGAAAGAGAGGGGAACAAGGAAATGGGATGATATAAGACTAGTGCCTATCAACCTATTGGGCTAATGGAGTCATGAAATATTGCATGAAATGATAGAACTAATTTGTTACAATCAACTACTTTGGTAGGCTATAATATATATCATAGAAAGGGCTAGTTTGCCACATTCAACCATCTAATGGATGAAAGAACTAGTTGATACATTCATCATTTAGGTTTGTACTTAAGGTAAATGGAACTAAATTGATGCAATTTAAGGGCCCTTAAGTGTTTGCTGGAAATGTGTTATAGAAACAAGTCTTGGAAGGCTAGGGGTGCCACTCATCAATCCTAATCTGAAGGTGCTGTTTTTATGACTGATATGTACTGCCAAATCTGCAGCTTGAATTGATAGAAGATGGAAAACTATTGTAGAAATAAAATAGCAAATAAACAAGAGGGAGAACCTCCTCATATTGCTTACTCCTAAATGAATAATGAGATAATTATTAAGCCTTCACGTAAGTATGATAACAAGAAGCCTCTAGAACATATTAGCAACAATTGAAGAGTATAACATAACCAACCAAAATAGACCAATACCTCACTTCTTCATTAGTCTTCAAGAATTTGACAATACAAAGGAGCTCCACATCAATCATCTCCAAGCTCTACAATCTCCCAATTACTTCTCAACTTCTCCAAATCCACTATCACCAATTACAAATTAATGGAGAGAACATTCCTCTTTTATAAAGGTAGCTTAAACTCTCTCAATAAAATAAAATATTTGCTAACTAACTCCATGACAAGTCAAAGAAATAATAAAATAATGGAGTTGTTAGACTTATCCCCATCATTGTTGACCATGTAAAGTGGATCATGTGGCCTCTATCCTCTCCAAGAGAGCTTGTCCCATATAAAAATATGTAGAAATATGTAATATATCTCCAAGAGAGAGGGCACATCACTAAAAATAGGCCCTTTGACCAAGTTAAAATGATTAAATGTCCACATCAAGTGTGCCCTCCAAGATGCAGGCATGCAAAATACAACAAAATATCTGACATAGGAGGATGTGGTCAAGGTCCACCTAGAAGAAATCACCAAATGCACTCTCCAAGATGCATGAGTGAAGAAAACAATTTGATATTCTCCCTAGGATAGTGCTCCTCAACCACCTCCTCAAAATAGCAAATGTGGTCCACAAGGTGCATAAACAGTGTGCAACCACTCCACACATCTGAATCCTAAGGTGGGGCACTCCAACTAACTCCAAAGATAAGTGTGCAAGAGTGCCAACTAGGTGGAGCGTTCCACATGCAAGGCTAGTCAGAAGAGGCTCGATGAAGATGTATCCCCCCAAGTCCATCCAAAAGCTCCAAAAATACTAGCTGCAAACTCCATCAATATGATGAAAATCACAACGTGAAACCTCATACAGTATGAGGTATAACAGGGACAAAATGCCCCAGAAACGTTTTTGGGGTGTTTCCATTTCCGGAAATGTTTTTTGGATGTTTCCTGTCCAAACATGCCAGAAACTGCACATTTTCCCGGGGCAAAATGAAAAAAATTAAATAAAATAAAGGACCCTAGGAAAAGTGGGATCCACATATGACCTGTTTGTATGAAAATAAACCTTGAATGGAAAAAAACTCCTAAAATTGTCAACAGGGGCTTGCTGGGTCAGTGAAAGCAAGGCATTTTTATTTCCCCCACCAGGGTTCAAGTCTCCCTAGTGACATGCTCACAATCGTAGGCTACCTGTGCTTGTGTTTGCAGTTGGGGCCAGGTGCAAGTCCTGGGAGAATTTGGTGGAATTGAATGTTACACCCGGATTGATATGGAACAAGTCCCATTGCTGGCTGCAATGGGTAAGAGGAAGCTAACAATAAATAAAATAAGTAAACCCTAAAAATTCCAAAACACAGAAAATAAGAATGGTTTAGACTCTAGAGTTAAAAATTATTTTGTAATGTCTTTTATTTTTAAAATATAATGTGGTTTCCATGTTTCCTAAAATTTTAAAAGTGCTGCTTCTAAAACTCGTACCCATTTTGGAAACCAAAAACATTTCCTCATTTCATGTGACTTTCGATTCAAGGATTTGGCAGACTACAATTAATAAATGTATAAAGACATTTAGAACCCACAACACAGTCCAAATTAAAATGTCTAAAGTTCCAAATCAAACATTAACTACATTAATATGGTTTCTGCTATAAAAAAATTTGGAAATATGGTTCATATATTACTTCAGAGAACAAATAATTACATCAGGAGTCAAAGTGATTACATTGTGTAGACAACTGAGGTGCCAGGAATGTCCCAGTCTACGAAAGCTAAAAAGGGCATCAATGAGTCCAGGCCCTACAGGGAGGGACTCAACATCATGACAGAAATCACAGTGGTGAACACCATTTATTGCATTTTTTAACATTCCATTCTGTAATCAAGAGTTCAGGGCATAGAAAGCAAAGATAAAAGTATGAATCCTCTTTTGGGGTGAAATAAAGGCCCTTACTTCTGTTCAAAATAATTCAATACAGTATTCTTTCCTGTTCAGAACCTCATTCATTTAATCTTTATTTTCTGCTATAATTCCTTTTACTTAATTGGCTTCTAACATATCTATTAGCATATGTGAAGGTCCCCCATTTTAGGAAATTTAACCTTAGAATTAATGTTAACTTTGTAATATTATTTTGCATTTCTTTATCAATCCATTCTACATTCAAGAGTTCAGAGCATAGAAAGCCAAGATAGAAGTATGAATCCTCTTCTGAAGTGAAATAAAAGCACTTACTTTCTGTTCAAAATAATTCGATACAGTACTCCTGTACTGATAATGTTCAAGTTCTTCAAGATCTGATAGCTCGGCGCATCTACGTAGAAAAAGATATAGTACTGCAAGTACAAAATAGTTATACAAGTCCATTATCCTTTTTGAAATGATATCATCACACTGAAATGCAGATTGTAAATCAAATTCAAAACCCAGAAAAAGAATTTTCAAAACCTATGTAAAACTGACTAGAATACAGTCAACTGTCATACCAAGGCTACCTGTAGGCAATTCACTGCTGAAAGTTACATAATGCAATTTATTATTGGTTTATTATAATTTCACACCAGCAAACATTAGGCTTCTTACGTCAAAATGATGTATAATATTGCCAAAGCACAATATGCCAAGACATCCACTGAGATCTCGGAATGAGTGATGCCAAATGTACCCTATTGGACATAGCAGTTAAATATAAGATACATCAGCTTCCAAAGGAGAACTTAGGCTGCAGAACAGGCAGCCATTCAAACAATTTCTACATCGTTTAGGAAAGTTATATGACATAAGCTTCCTTGAAGATCTGTTTCTAAGGTACGTAGGCAATCATTCTTGGAAATGTAAAACTAGAATTCATAAAATATTAAGAGCATAAGAAATTTAATTTGGTCATATAAAGGCTGCCCGAAAGCATCTGACTGCTGAAAGTTACAAAATGTAAATTA
>ML794925.1:49117-69968 GCA_009831015.1 Picea engelmannii
GTGTGTTTGTCTCTATTTTATTTCCTTACAAGTCTCATCATATGATCTCAAACACACATACAAGCATAAGGAAACTTAACACACATAATACTCAAATCGTGCATGCATTTATACTTAAAAGCAATTTCAATCTTTATGCATGCTTAGCTTAGATTTTACATTTCTGCTATCAACAATAATTTTGCAAGTTTTCATTTTCAAGTTTCTTGCAAAGCTAATTTCAGTTTCAAGTTATCTTGCAAAGTTTCATTTCAGTTACATTCAAAGTTTATTTCTTTCAATTTTGCAAGCTAAAATAAACCTTGCTTGTAGTTTAATTAGGGAAATCTCGATAGTTGTTATCTCAATGCACAGGAAAACACCTAAGGGGAGAGTGTGAAGTCAGGCGGCAACTTTGAGATCGAGGTTCTCCCCATGTTGAACATCTGACACCCTTAGTGAACTTGCTAGTGAGGCCCTGGGACTTCGGTAAGTTCTCCGCAAGTTTCCAAACAAAGAGGTAGCCTCTAAAGAGGCCACACAATCTCTCATTAATCTACCTTTAATTTACCTTAATAAAACACGCGATCAACAACTGCCCACGAATACTTTTAAGGCACTGGTACTACTGATTTATCTTTATGTATGCGAACAATTTATTTCATTCATATTTGATTGTCTAACTAATTGCATTAATCTTGCAGATCTTGTATCCTACTTGATATATGCATGCTTATGGACAAACGATTTATATGAGTATCTCAAATGATTAATGATAAGTGTTGAAAGTGTATGTTTTATTTTGCAATAAACTCCTAGAAGTAGTTTTTTTACTTAATTTAGTTTAAAGAGCCTTAGTATTTTTGTTAGGGACTTACCCCCTTGGCTTCGCTAGGAGTTGGCCTAGACGAAGGAGTTGAGGATCAAGTGACAGCACCTTGACTCGAAACTTGCCCCCAAGGACACACCAAGTGGATTGAAGATTTCTTCCACGATAGCCCAGTTGTGTATAAAGCGGCAACAGGTGCAATGTGCATTTGAGAGAGGGTGAATTTATGCTTGAGAAGGAGATTCATTTGAGGGATTGTTGGAGGAGAGTTGCAAAGAAGATGGAGGAGAGTTTTTGCAAGTGAATTGACTTGCATTCTCAACCATTTGCAGAGGCCGAACTTCAAATCTGAGAGGGAGTCGTACAGGGTGATGCAGGGGAGACGCAAAGAGTCGTACGCACTACGCAAAGACTCACAGTTGGGTTCTTTTGAGTCTTTTGTTGGTTCATTGGATTGAGAGAGGGTCGTACAAGTGTTGAGAAGAACTTTGTTAGGGTTTCACTCAACTATTGGTACAAATTGAGTTTCTCTATAAGAGATTTCTATATTTTCTGCTGCATAATAAAAATCCACAAACTGAAGAATTGGTTTTCCCACATTGGGTTTTTCCAGGGGTTATTTTACCCAAAAATTTTGGTGTCTCTCATGTGATGTGATTGTTGTTATCTTCTTCATCGTTCCTCGGTTTATTTCTACTGTGCAATTTTAGTTTTGTGAAGAAAGCTAGCTGTAACCAATAATTAACAATTTCAAAAAAATTTAAATGTGCAAAGTAATTTCTGAGTGATATATTGTTGGAGATATTTGGTTCATTTTGCTGGGTTTTAGTAAATTCATACCATTTGCTCCAAAGAACAGTAGTGATTTGATCTTCCCAAATATCATAATTAGCCTCTTTTGATTGGGCAAACATCCAACGAGAGTCCATAGGTTCAACAACAAAGAAGCAACCTCTATAAAGTCTTCAAAAGATTCGCCTTTATAGACCCTCTTACCTCCCAAACTTGCACTTTAAATGGGATAAAGTCCCTTAACAAAGCGCAACCCTCGAGGCACTTAAGAAGACTACCCAATGTCACCATAGCAATGCTTCCTCTCACTTTAGGCCGGTTTTTTTCCAACACTAGGAGGAAAATCATACAAAGGTTTATTTTATATTTCTTTGAGATAATATGGGTGAAAGAATAGACCAGTGTCTACCTTGTTGAGCTATGGAGTTAGGATCAATAATTAATAGGATTCAAACAAGTTGAAAGGAGGCATAGTTAGGTTGATAATAACTTGCTCTAACCAACCACTTGGATTTCCTTTGATAAGCAAAAACTAAAAGGAGGGCCCTTCCAAAGGTGCACCATTCAACAATTACAAACCCACAATAGATAACGTGCAAGCATGAACAAGAAAAGATAGCAACAACCCTTTAACATGCGAAAATGACAGCAGCAATACCTATTTATTGAACAATGATAACAACAAGCAACAAAAAGGATTACACCTCAACCTTATCTCTTCTTATTGGCGCAAAACTACCTTTCTTCAAAGATTATTACAATAGTTTTGCAAGAGTAACTTCATCCATTAAATTCATCCAGGGAAATACAAAAAGAAGATGATAAACCTCACTTGAAATGCCCTTGACTTCTTCACTCCAACCAGATATTCAACTAAGCCCTTTAGCTCTTCTTCACACTCCTTTAGCAAATGAACTTTTCTCTATTTATAGGCTCCTACCCTAGACAAACCCTAATTAGGTCGTTCCTTCATGAGGGCCACTTAGGATTTGAAAATCCCACATAATCCCATCCAAATGCCACGAGGAGACTCCACTGATGAGGGTAAACCTCACAAATGTCCTTTTTCTCCTTTGAAATGAGACTTATATGTCTATTTTTGCATTGGCTTAGGACCAATCTCTTCAACAATAAATGTCAATCGTTAAAAAGGATTTTCCTTTAAGTTGGGACCCCTCTCATTAGGGCCAACCTCATCAACTATAAATGTAATGCCCTAATTCATAGTTAAAAGTGTACTAGGCCTCCTTTATGCTTGGGCGTTCCTCCCTGAGGGTCATTTATTACCCTTTTTGTTTCCAATATGCCATTGAAGCAGGTTTTGACCATCAAAGGTGTTTTAGGCTCACTCCAAAAAGGGCATTCCCTACTTGGAAACCTTTGTTCCGAGATCACCAAGTTCGCATTCCTCTGTATGTTCTAAGATTCCCACCTTTAAATTAAATCTGGGCAATCTTATGTGGTCGATACATGCTTTGAACATGTCTATTGCCCCACTTACTGCATATAATATATAAATCAATCTCTTTCTTCCTTCAGCTTATGCCACCACCCGCATAGAAGGGTAGGTCCGACCAAAGGAACTCGAGGAGGGGAAACTAATTAGATTTGAAGATTAAGACGCAGAGAGGGGGACATAGATTAGATTTCATGATAAATTAGATTTAAAGATTGACATGTGATGGGGACAATGTTAGAAAAAATAATTGCGACCAATAGAAGATGATAGGGAAAGAGAGATTTTAACAGACAATCCGCTGAATTGGCCACAATCTAGCAAAGAATAGGCTCATTTCTTGTAAAAAACATGTGTATTATTTTCATTATTATGGATAAGCCACAGGACTAAGGCACATGAAGGCCAATGGACTTCCAACTTCCCAATATTAGGCAATGCTTATTGAAGATACAAAACCTTCAAGTGAAATGCCATGAGCATTGATCCCAATTAATCTAAAGAAGATTATATTTTCCCAAGTATTCAAATTACTTTAACTATACAAATAACCTTAACTAGGGTATCTTCATTAGACTAAGATCAACAATGGGTTGAAGATCTCTACAATTTTGACCATCAAAAAGACCAATCGTTAGTTTTTATAGCTCAGGAGGTACTTCGCATATTTTTTCTTGTATGTGGAAGTAGCCTTACATTTACACTAGTAGACACTTGACTTTGTAATGGGTTTTTATAAAGTTGTAATAAAGTGGTTCTTTTATTAAAGTGACTTTTTAATAAAGTGTGCATTCTAATATTACAGTGACTTTATTTCATAGAGTGCACTTATGTTATAAAGTCAAATTGTACTTTAATATTTTATGTGATTTATTTTGGAGGGAATTGTTAGATTTTAGGGAAAAATAGAAAACAGTAATATCTTTTCAAATTTGTGCACTAATACAAATATAGATCAGCACTTAAAACATTTAACTGAAGCAGATTAAATATAGAAAGTTAAATCTGAGCATATGAAAACAAATTTTCTGAATGCAGATTTCAAACAAAATAAATCTTAACTTACCTCTAGCCAATGAAGGATGTACTTGTCACATGTAGATATTGTCCCCTTTAATATGCTCATAAATTAGCTTAAAGTCATGGATCAAACTCAAGGGTTATGATCATCTATCATGATATTAGGTAGATGATTTTGCCAAGGAGTACCACATACAGAGCTGATGCAAACGCCCACAACAAACTGTCCGAAACTGAACTGTAGTACACTACAGCAACAAAACCCTTCAAGCCAAAGTGGGTACCAGCAAAATAGCACAGCAAAGAGAAGCCCTTCAAGAGGGAATGCACCAGCAAAAGGGACAGCAAAGAGAAGCCCTTCAAGATGGAATGCACCAGCAAACAAAGGAGGAGGAGCCAAAGGCCGCCTGGAAGGCAGTGGCACCTTATACACAGTGGCAGCAAGGAGATGGGAGGCCACCATACCCTCACAGCACACAGTAGCAGCAAATGAAGAGGCCGCGGCACACACAAAAGGTCCACGGCATACACATACAGTCAAGGAAGGGTCCGCGGCTCCAACACTCAGCCAAGGAGAGGTCTGTGGTAATCACAGGAAGGTCCGCGGCTGTCAAGAGAAGACCCACAGCAGCCAACAAAAAGTCCACGGCATACACATACAGCCAAGCAGAAGATCTGTAGTATCTCCCAACCAGCAAGCTAAAACTAAACTGAAACACTGTCCAACCAATACCTCAAAACTGAAAATGAAAATCCACTCGGAAAGCCGTACCACAAATAATAAAACAATCTGAGGTAGCCGCAGCAAGTTCAGACTAGGAAGAGATAGGAGAGTGTATAAATGAGAGAGGGGTAGGCTCGTATTTATAGCTTAGGTGGGTAGGTTTGGGTTTTCTATTTGAACCCTATCTTTAGGATTAAGTCAAACCCTAATAAAAAAAATAAAGATAATTAATAATTAATTAATATTTTTGATTGATAAAAATATTAATTAAAAGTCAATTAAGTCATGGTGACTAATAAAATCCCAACAATACATTAAACGAGGAGGGAAACAAAAACAAGAAAGGGGGGACTACAAGACAAGGTCAAGGGATTCCTCTTCAATGGAAAAACATGTCCACATAAGTCTCACGATGGCTTATAAATGTTTATCATCACTGCATAGGAGGAAACATCCATGATGTGGTCATGTCCATCTTCGTGGCTGCTCCTAGGTCTCATGGACCATCCCAGGGGAGAGGAAGAAGATCACACATCATCACATCTTGGTACACAACGAAGAACTACCTGGTCCAAAACCAGGGTATACCCCAGAACACATCTGGGGGCCCTAGAACACATCTAGGGTCTTTCATCCACCAATGTACAAGACCTAAGATCAACCCAAGCATTTAAGCAAGGATTCCCTAGAACACATCCAGAGGCCCTAGAACACATCTAGGGAATTACATCATCAACCACCAAGGAACACATCCAAGGATCAATCCAAGCACCAAGCAAGGATTCTCTAGAACACATCCAGGGGCCCTAGAACACATCTAGGGACTTATATCATCAACCACCAAGGAACACATCCAAGGATCAATCCAAGCACCGAGCAAGGATTCCCTGGAACACATCCGGGGGCCTTCGAACACATCTAGGGACTTACTGCTTGGTCCTTGACCGAGAACCCTAACAATATACTGGGGGCCCTCACTAGGGTCTTTTTCCATGGCTCTAACTGCTTGGTCCCAAACCAAGAAACCCCAGGAGTGCACTGGGGGCCCTAGATCTCAGCTAGGGTCTTAGCTATCCTCCAAAGAATGGCTCTTGCAATTGCACTAATTTCAACAGGAATGAATCATGTAAAGGCAAGATTAAATCTTGGCCTTTGGATTTAGGGATAGGGAAGGTGAAGTGACACTTGGAAGGTGAAAGGTCATTTTCAAATTATAAGAGAATGCATGTAATGTTCCCAAGCCGATTTTTTCGCTGGGAACACTAATTGCTCACTGTTAATTGTTGTGTGTATGTTTGTTTGCAAGTTTTCTCTTGGAGTTGCGTTTTAGGGTTTGTAGATTCAGTTATCAAACATGTGAACATAGATCTAAAGATGCAACATATGGAAATATAAGAGATAACAAGAAACACCAAATATGGAACCAAACAGCATAGATCTGACCTTTATTGATATAATATGAAAGAACCTAATATAATAAGAATGCAGATCTGGAATAACATCAGATAGATCCACTAGCTGGGATATGAGTTGCTACAAAATGCTCAGGATAAGAAGATATAAGCCTCCAAAGGTTGAATACAAGTTGAAGACCAATACAAGATGAACCAGGGTCAAGTCCCAACCCCCTTGGCTGAAGATACGCCTTCTTGAATAACTGTGAAGGTCCAATATTTCGACCTAGCTGCTAGAAGCCTCCAAATGGCACCAAACTCTACAGAATGATAGATCTGGGCCAGTAGAACCCCCTCCTAAAATCTCAAGCCGAAATGTCAAGATCTGCTCCTCCAAATGTTCAATCCTCAAGTAAAACTGCACCAACCTGAATACTGCCAAGACCCAATATTTCGGCCCTGATGAAGGAGACCTCCAAATGCTCTGAAACTCTCTAGAAAGATAGATCGGGGCAAGGTGAGCCTCTAGGTGAAGTCTTGGGCTGAGATCTGAAGTTTTGCCCTTCCAAACTAAGTAGATCTACTTTCCAATAGCGCCCTCCTTCTCTCCAAATCTTGTCAATGCTCTAGGGATCAAATGGCTAGTGTAACTCTCTCAAAATGCACTAGATATGATGAGCAAGGCCCTGCATAGAAAACCCAAGTGCCCAAATGTCCAAATACCTTCTCAAGCTCCTAGATCGAATCCTCCTTCATCCAATGGTGCGCTCCCCTTGCTGGAAACCCTCTGAGTTACCCTCGATTGCTGCCCTGAATAGAATACAGTACTTGTAGTTGAAGTAGAATGGTGTGGGTGGGGTATTGCATCCCCGAGACCAAGCTTGGAACAAAAGAGGTGGGATCTTTCACCACCAAGTTGTTCTCTAGGGTTTGTTTTCTCAAAACCCTCAAAATTGTTGTGCTCTAGAGCCCGAAAGCAAAATGCAATAATCATCAAAAGGTGAGTGAGAGGTGTGCCCTTGCCTTTCCTTTATACCTCCAATCTGTCTCTCTGTTGAGTTAGTTAACCCCTAGGGTTAACTCCTAACTCAACCTCACATGTTCTATTTCTTCATTGAGTTACTTTACCTTTTCCAAGTCAACTTAATATTATAACGTTGAGTTTAGCTGACTTCTCGCCATAGTGCATGAGACTATAGTCTAGTGGGGATGACTAGACCACTGAGTCTCTCCAACCCTCTTCATCAAGAGGTGGGGGACATTACAGTCTCCCCTGCTAGAAATTGCTTGCCCACAAGAAATTCTGAACCTGTCTCCTGCATCACTTGTTCACTCTCCCAAGTGGCATCCTCAATAGGCAAGTCCTTCCATTTGACTAAGTATTCCTTGATGCTCCTCCTCCTTAGATTCTTCTCTCGAACTTCCAGTATCTCCTCTGGTATCAGTATCAATTGCCCTTCTTCATTTAAGGGTGGCAGTACCTGAAGTGGAGTGATGTGTTGGCCTATGGCTCTCTTCAAGCATGACACATGGAAAACATTGTGTATTTTGTTGCTCTATGGAAGATCAAGCTCATAAGCCATGGCCCCTACCTTTCTGTTGATCCTGTAGGGTCCAAAGAATTGGGGTTGGAGCTTTTTTGCTCCACTTCTTTTGATCAATGCTTGTCTGTACGATTGGAGCCTTAAGTAAACCAAGTCACCAACCTCAAATGTGCGCTCTACCCTATGCTTGTCTACCTGGACCTTTTGTTGATTATGTGCTCTTTGCAGATGATCCTTCAGTTCTCTGAGTATGTCCTGACTCTGCTAAACCCAATCCTGAACCATAGGAGCTCTGCTATCACCAAAGACAATCTCTACAAAGGAGAGAGGGTCATAACTGTACAAGGCCCTAAATGGAGTCATACCAATTGACATATGATGAGTGGTGTTGTAACAGTATTCTCCCAAATGTAACCACCTAAACCATGCTTTTTGTTGCCCTGCTACATAATTTCGGAGGTAGCCTTCCACCCACTTGTTGACTATTTCTGTTTGCCCATCGATCTGAGGATGGTAACTGGTGCTAGGGGTCAAGGTCGTACCAACCAACCTGAATAATTCTTGCCAAAAAGTGTTCATAAATCGGTTGTCCCTGTCACTCACAATGGTCTTGGGTAAACCATGTAGTCTGAAAATCTCCCTGAAGAACAAATCTGCGACATGTGTTGCACTGTAGTCTATGACAATGGAGAAGAAGTGTGCAAACTTAGTTAACATGTCCACCACTACAAAAATACAATCTTTGCCATGTGCCCTTGGCAATCCTGTGATGAAGTCCATAGAGATGCTTTCCCATTTGTGCTTTGGGATGGGTAGAGGTTGTAACAGTCCTGTTGGATGTGTGTGCTCATCCTTGTTTACCTAACAAGTAGTGCATTCCTTGATGTGGCGCATCACATCTTCCTTCAACCCTTTCCAAGAAAACCTTTCCCTTACCTGTCTATATGTTTTGACAAATCCTTGATGCCCTGCCACCGATGAATCATGACATGCTTGTATTACCTTGGCCTTAAAGGCTGACTCAGGGACCAAGAAAATTCGGCCCTTGTAGTAGATGATGTCGTCCATGATTTTGAAGTTGTCATCTTGTACTTGTCCATCCATTAGTTGACATGCAAATTCGTTCTTTGAGTATTCCACTAAGAGGTGGGCCTTCCAGTCAACTGAGATATCGGTCATTGCATAAACTAATGGCCTCCCGGATAATGCATCTGCCACCACATTATTTTTCCCCTTGACAAACTCCATGTCAAAATCATAGGCATGTATCTTGCTAACCCACTTCTGTTGTCTCTCATTTAAGTCCTTTTGTTCCAAAAAGTATTTCAGACTGTTGTGATCTGTCCTCACCACAAATTTCACTCCTACCAAGTATTGCCTGAACTTAGCCAATGCGTGCATGATGGCCAACATCTCCTTGTCATAAATGGTATAAAGAAGCTTAGGGCCTCTCAACTTTCGGCTCTCATAGACAAGTGGGTGCCTATTTTGCATAAGCACTGCTCCAATGCCCTCCCCGGAGGCATCACACTCCACTATGAAGGGTTGGGCGAAATCTGGTAGAGCTAAGACTGGGCACGTACTCATTACCATTTTCATTTTGTCAAATGTCATCTGTGCCTCTAAACTCCATTTGAAGGCTCCCTTCTTGGTCAAATCGGTTAAGGGTGGACAAAGTTGTGAGAAACCCTTCACGAATCTCCTGTAGTAATAACAAATGCCAAGAAACCCCTTGAATTCTGTGAGGGTCTTAGGTGTGGGCCAGTCAAGTATAGCTTGGATCTTCTCTTGGTGTACCTGTACCCCCTTTACCCCAATGATGTGTCCCAAATAGAGGACCTTTGTCATTCCAAATTCACTTTTGGATTCCTTTGCATACAAGGATTGATCCTCCATGATGGCTAGAATATGTTCTACATGTTGAATGTGCTCCTCCCAAGTCCTACTATAGATCAACAAGTCATCAAAAAATACTAGGAGGTGCTTTCTTAACTGCTTGTTGAAGACATGATTCATGCAAGATTGAAATGTCGTTGGTGCATTAGCAATCCAAATGGCATCACTAGGAATTCATAGTGATCGTAGTGACATCTGAAAGCAATCTTGGGGACATCTTGTTCCCTCATTTTGATCTGATTATAGCCAGAGCGTAAGTCAATCTTGGTGAAGTAAACAGCCCCGTGGAGATGATCCAATAGCTCATCAATCCTCAGAATGGGATACCTTTTCTTAATTGTCTTCTTGTTCAAAGTCTTGTAATCAATGCACATGCGCATGGTCTCATCCTTCTTTTTCACAAGTACCACTGAAGATGAAAAAGGACTGGAACTCAGTCTAATGTGGCCCATGTCTAGCAGTTCTTTGATAGCCTTCTCTATTTCATCTTTGCACTTCTTTGGGTGTCTATAGGGAGTAGTGATGGCAGGTTTCGCTCCCTCTTCCAACTCTATGATATGCTCAAACCCCCTATCTGGTGGTGCTCCTGGTGGAATGGGTCCAAACACCTTGCTATGCTTGTCAATGATTCTCTGAATCTCTGGTGAGTAGTGAACCTCTCCCTTCTTATCTACTCGTACTGATATTCTACATTCAGCAGCATATACAATGTCCTTTCTTCTGAAAATGGCCTCCGTGCGCTTTGTTGTAACCACCCTAGGTGTGTTTCCTGACATGCCCCTAAGAACTACCTTTTTTCCACTTTCCTCTGTGAAAGACATCTCCATGGTCTTGTAGTTGGTGGTGATTGGTCCCAACGTACTAAGCCACTGAACCCCAAGGAAGATATTTGTGTTTGGAAGGTCCATCACATAAAAGTCTTGTGCTAAATCATGCCTGCCCAATGTAAGTTTCATCCCTGGAATATACTTGTTACAGGGCATAGTGCTTCCTCCTGCTACTTCCACCTTGAACCCTTCAAATTCCACCGTGGGTATGTGTCTCCTCTGTAGTAGAGTTGAGTCAATAAAGTTGTGAGAAGCACCCCCATCAATGAGAACCGAAACTTTCTGCCCTTGCAACACCCCTCTCATCCTGAAAGTGTTGCATTTGGGTACCCCACTGATGGATGCCAATGTTGCCTTCTCATTTGTTGTAGTGTCGTGGCTTGCCTCTTCCTCTTCTGTAGTTTGATGGTGTCTGCTTCTATGTTCTGAAGGTGGCCGAAATCTTCATCCTCCTCATTATCGGAAGTTACCTCAATGTAATGTGCCTTTCCTCTGCCCATGCATTTGTGGGATGGATCCCAAGGTTCTTTGCATGTATAGCACAGTTGCTTCCTCCTCAATTCTCTTCTAGTGTTTTCATCCATTCTACCCCTTCCTCTGTCAAACCCCCTTTGGTCTCTTCTTCCTTGGTTCATGGGAGGTCTTTGGTCTCTTCCTCCTATATTTAGAGGTGGTCTATGGATGAATTTAGATTTCGTTGCTGGGCCTAGATCTCTTGTCCTCCATATAGCATCCTGCAAGTTGGTAGGCTTAAAAGCCTTAACCCAACAATCCTGAGACAAGAGATCTAGGCATCATGAGTCTTGACTGAGACACATCCTGCACCATGACTGCTAACCTCTCAAACTCCTCAATATACACCTCTGGTGATCCTATCTGCCTGAGTTGGGTGAGTTCCCTGAAATGTAGTTCTTGATCCCCCTGGTCAAACCTGTCAATAAGCCTCTGTGTAAACTCTATGTAAGCCACAATCTGATTGTGGCCTAGTGTAGTTAACCCATGGTACCACCAGTCATGAGCTTTGCCTTCCAAGTACATTGTGGCAAACTTGATGGCATCCATCTCTCTCATGGGGTTAAGTTGTAGGTAAGTGTCAAGTTTCTGCACCCAAGCTTGTGCAGTCAACTTGGAAGATCCATCAAAATAGGGGATTTCCATTTTACTAGCCCTACGTTTCAACTCATAGTTGTTCCTATGGTACGGCCTGGTTTTACCTCTAAGTTTAAACCCACAATACTGATCTAGTGTGATTTGCCTCTGGACTACTACGCTCAGTGAGTTATATTCCCTGACATACTGATCGAAATTGTCCTCAATTTCCTCTTGGTAGTTTGGTTGTGTCTGTTCATCCGAGAACGAGGGTAGATAGGGCCTATGGGTGGTCCTGTTGTCTGTCTGTCCCTGTGGTGCCCCTCCTCCATGGCTCTATCCCTCAGTGTGATAATGGGGAATGTGCTCCTGCTGCTGTCTATACCCCCATGAGATCCACTAGCCTCTCTGTTTGCATATGATTCTGGTCCCTTTCCTCCATGAGTCAAATGTAATAGTACCTGTCAGAACTTATCTTGGTTGGCACTTACCTTCTCTAAGGTCTCCCTCAACTCACTCTGACCCCCGCGCACTGTCTCCTGGTTTTCCTGTAAGTGGGTGACCAATGCACTCTTCGTTTGAAGTATAGACCCACGTAGTTCCTGAGCAAAGTTTGCTAAGACTTGTGGCTCATTGTCCTCAACTGAACCTTCCATGTCTGCCTCTGGTTCGCCTGCCTGCTTCATACGTCTACCCATATAGATACCACTAAACTTCTGCATGCGCTAATCCCCACTGGCTGGGAGGATGAATGCTCTGATACCACTGTAAGTTCCCAAGCCAATTTTTTGGCTGGGAACACTAACTGCTCACTGTTAACTGTTGTGTGTATGTTTGTTTGCAGGTTTGCTCTTGGAGTTGCGTTTTAGGGTTTGTAGATTCAGTTATCAAACATGTGAACATAGATCTGAAGATGCAACATATGGAAATACAAGAGATAACAAGAAACACCAGATATGGAACCAAACAGCATAGATCTGACCTTTATTGATATAATATGAAAGAACTTGATATAATAAGAATGTAGATCTAGAATAACATTAGATAGATCCACTAGCTAGGATATGAGCTGCTACAAAATGCTCAGGATAAGAAGATATAAACCTCCAAAGGTTGAATACAAGTTGAAGACCAATACAAGATGAACCAGGGTCAAGTCCCAACCCCCCTGGTTGAAGATACGCCCTCCTGAATAACTGTGAAGGTCCAATATTTCAGCCTAACTGCTGGAAGCCTCCAAATGACACCAAACTCTACAGAATGATAAATCAAGTCAAGTAGAACCCCCTCCTGAAATCTCAAGCCGAAATGTCAAGATCTGCTCCTCCAAATGCCAAATCCTCAAGTAAAATTGTGCCCTCCTGAATACTGCCAAGACCCAATATTTCGACCTTGATGAAGGAGACCTCCAAATGCTCTGAAACTCTCTAGAAATATAGATCGGGGCAAGGTGAGCCTCTAGGTGAAGTCTTGAGCTGAGATCTGAAGTTTTGCCCTTCCAAACTGAGTAGAGCTACTTTCCAATAGCGCCCTCCTTCTCTCCAAATCTTGTCAATGCTCTAGGATTCAAATGGCTAGTGTAACTCTCTCAAAACGCACTAGATATGATGATCAAGGCCCTGCATAGAAAACCCAAGTGCCCAAATGTCCAAATGCCTTCTCAAGCTCCTAGATCGAATCCTCCTTCATCCAATGGTGTGCCCCCCTTGCTGGAAACCCTCCAAGTTATGCCCTGTTGCTGCCCTGAATAGAATATAGTACCTGTAGCTGAAGTAGAATGGTGTGGGTGGAGTATTGCATCCCCGATACCAAGCTTGGAACAAGAGAGGTGGGATCTTTCACCACCAAGTTGTTCTCTAGGGTTTGTATTCTCAAAACCCTCAAAATTGTTGTGCTCTAGAGCCAGAAAGCAAAATGCAATAATCATCAAAAGGTGAGTGAGAGGTGCACCCTTGCCTTTTCTTTATACCTCCAATCTGTTTCTCTGTTGAGTTAGTTAGCCCCTAGGGTTAACTCCTAACTCAACCTCACATGTTCTATTTCTTCATTGAGTTACTTTACCTTTTCCAAGTCAACTTAATATTATAACGTTGAGTTTAGCTGACATCTCCCCATAGTGCATGAGACTCTAGTCTAGTGGGGATGACTAGACCACTGAGTCTCTCCAACCCTCTTCATCAAGTGGTGGGGAACATTACAATGCATTGGGTAGTGTGCAAGACACAAGAAAAGAAGAGATTGAGAGAGATTAAGAAAGAGCTTGAGAGAGGAAAGTGAGTAGCAAATTTTTTGCATGGATTCCAAGAGAGATTGGGCACATTTCCCAAGGAGAAATTTTTGTTTAGAAGCAGCTGTGATTTATTGTTGAAGACAGGCTGTACAGCAGCAAGTTTGGGCACAAAAATTGAGGCAAGTGTGGGCACGGTTTTCTAGGCAGTTTTGGTGAATTTTCTGTTGGAGGTCGGCCATACAGGAGGGAAGGTACAGCAGCCTGTTGTGTGCACAGAAATCGAGGTGCTAATTTCAGCAAGGCCGTACAGCTGTACGGATTTGGCACGATTTTCTAAGCAGCAAGTTTGTGGGACAGATTGTCTTTGTAAGTGATTCTCTTGGCTGCTAAATGTAATTTTGCTGCTGATATACTTTCCTGAAGCTAATAAAATCTCTCTCTTTCGGTTCCCCCACATTGGGGTTTTCGCTGGCTGATTGCCTAAATTTCTGAGTATTACATGGATGTGTAATTGTTGTTCATTGTGTTTATTCCGCTGCAAAAGTGCTTGGCAATGTGTATTTCTGCTCATAATATTTTCTGAATGTGAGTTTATACATTTCAGAGTTCATAGATGACAGTTATCTCTAGGTTGCTAAGTGTATTACAGAATATAGTGCATGCAGATTTTGTCATTAAATTTCTACAGCGATGCAATATAACCTTTAATCCATATTTGCAGCGTAAATTAGGCATATAATTCAGTAGCAATATCGTAGGTTATTTAATACTATCAGCATAGATATTAAAATTGGTTACTTTATGAGCAGTTATGTAATTGTGCATTTGATAATGTGTGCTTCTATTTTCTTGTCCTTCATACATAAAAATCTAATAAACTTGTTTATGTAAATCGAGGGAAAAAATGTTTACATTTGTGAACATACCTGCAATAGATTTTTAACAAGATATAATGCTGCTGGAATGGGATAGACCTTGACCTCATCCCATGTGGTACTCAATCTGCCAGAAGCAACAGAAAGAAAGAGTATGGTCAGATCCAACAAGTTCATAAAAGCTCAATCGTTTAGTGCTTTCTTCTAGTAAAATGCATGCAGTAAGCTTTTAAAAGATAATAAATCTAGTTGATATTCGTTTTTGTGGTTCTCAATTTTCATCATTACCAAAGGAACTTATCTCATCAGTTTAAGTATAGCAAAAAGAAGCTTTCAGTAATTGGTTTTTGAATAAGTGACAAATAAAATAATCAACTTTCGGTGTACTTTAATAGCACTCCAAAAGGTCTACTATCAAATGATAGAACAAATCTCACCAAGAAAAACTCATATTTCCTTTTCGTTCCCCCAAAAATTAACTCGCACCAAGCATATTTCGTTTTCATTCTCCGAAAATCTAACTTTCTGAATGAAGATCAAAAGATGACAAATGTAGTTGAAATATCCATGCAATAAAGATGAAAGAGCACCTAGGAGAGGTGTGTCCTAGAAAACTATGCCATGTAACACCTCAACCACCCAACAAATAATAAAATATCTCCATGTGAAGTGTGCCCTAGAAAGGAGTGCCAAAAGTGGTTAGACCTCATCAATGCCCATGCCAAAACCATGTGTTGTTTCTCAATACCATCGACTAATTTCCCCAACCCATGTGCACAACAAAAAGTGAACCCTAGAGAAGTGTGCCAACCTCTCCATCAATAATAAAATAACGCATGCGTTCCTTGATAACTTTGCCCGAGAGAGGAGTGCTCCATCAAAAACCCTAAATCTCCACCAAATAAACCCTTCCAAGTGTGAACATCTACCAAGTGTAGGGTGCTCAAGCAATTAACCTCCAAAAGGTAAAAATGGATTAAATTAACCATTAAATGGTTAAATCAACCTCAACATGTGTGCATAAAGGTTAATGCTCAAATAAAACCATAGTCCGATCTCCCACTAGTCACCAACTGATTAAATCAACATGAACATGTTGATATTATGGTAGTTGTGGGAGGTATTAACCTCCACTTGTGACCTTTGATGAGATTAGAATATTCCAAAAAGCAAGAAGAACCCTAAAAGACTTGGACATAACCCTAGAAGTAAAGTCGGCTAAATAGAATACTTTATATTGAGTCTTTAGCCTCCATAAAGAGAAGTCGGCCCAGACAGCCTGGAAAGAGCAGTATAAATATAAGGCACCAGAGCTCATTTGATACACACAAGTCGCAACTGCAGAAATCCAGTAGCGCGCAAGTCTGGGAAGCAGCTCCAGCTGCAATTACTGCAACCTGTAATTTCGGTCTTTCTGAGTTGGACTTTCTGATCAATCTTGGTTATCTTTGCTTGGTGCATTAGCCTTGGTTGGCTATTGAATTGCTACTGGAATTCTTCTCTCTATCAAGGTCAAGGTGCTCGAGGGTGGCATTCGTGCCTATGGTTGGGTGACAATATTGCTATATTGTCTATAGTTAAACAAGCAAACCCACTTTTCTACCAGGTTATGGGCCCACACCTCCTTCATTCAGTCTAGCCACTGGAAGGAAGCTAAGCCATAAGGTTATCAAGCTCGTTGAAGAACTGTTGCTAGGGTTTCTAGCAGGTGCAGTTACTGAAGCACATTCGCTAGGGTTACTAGCAGGTGCAGTTGCAAAAACCCTAAAACTCTTGCCCAGCGCCTTATGATGGAACACCTTACTCAAGGAGAAGATATTCTTGTGCGCCTTAGTCCAACGCACCTCTTGGCACTCTTAGAAGGCAAAAACCTCAAGTTTGAGATTTTGGGTCAAAGTGAAAGTTTGACCAGTTATCAGTCAACAGAAACCATGAATGAAAAGGCGGATTATCTACACTATTCAGCTCTCATAAGAACTCTTGAAGATGACATGTGGATAATTCACAGTGGAGCTTCCAGGCATATGACAGGAGACCAAGTCAAACTCTCTAATCTTAATGAAAAGAGGACATCCTACAAGGTAGACCTTGGAGATAAGAACACCTATCCAGTCAAAGGAATTGGTCAAGCCTCCATCAAATTGAACATAGGTAACAATGTTCATTCGAGCAATGTCTTATATGTACCTGGTTTAGAAAAGAATCTTGTATCCATATCTTGCCTAGAAGACAAAGGAAACAGAATAGCCTTTGTAGATGGAAAAGTATTATCTTGGTCTAGAGACTCCAACATAGAGAACACTAGAGTTATTGGAACCCGTGAAGGATGACTATACAGACTACTAGAACGAAATGATGAAGCTCTTGTACATGATGAAGTCAATCCCAATGAACTTTGGCATATAAGGTATCCCAGAACTACAATCAAGCATTAACCTTCCTCAAAAAGATGGTTGAAGGAATACCAGAACTACAATCTACACATGAAGGAATTTGCAAAGGTTGTGCTCTTGGTAAGAATGTTAAGAAACCATTCTCAAACAGCAATAATAGATCTAAGGAAATCCTAGATCTAATACATTCAGAGGTTTGCGGTCCGATGCCAGTCAAATCTCTAGGAGGTTCTCTCTACTATGTAATCTTCATAGATGATTACTCAAGAAAGACTTGATTATATCTCTTGAAGACAAAGGACGAAGTTTTCAGCTAGTTTCAAGAATTCAAAGTAGAGATAGAGAACCTCACAAACAAGAAAATCAAGACCTTGAGAACAGATAATGGAGGAGAATACACATCCAAGGAATTTGTTGCCTTTTGCAAATCGGCAGGGGTTAGGAGGGAGCTAATTGTTCCTCATAATCCTCAACAAAATGGTGTAGCAGAAAGGAAGAACAGATCTATTGAAGAAATTGTGAAGGCACTAATGAACGATCAAGGTTTATCTATGTATTTGTGGGGAGAAGCAGCCATGACAACAATCTATGTCCAGAACAGAAGTCCCCACCTCATATTAAAGGATATGACTCCAGAAGAAGCCTTCTCAAGAAAGAAACCTGATGTGGAACACTTAAGAATCTTTGGATGCCATTTTTACATTCACATCCCCATGGATAAAAGGAAGAAATTAAAACCCTTAGGAAAGAAGGGCATATTTGTGGGATACAGTGAACCATCCAAAGCCTATAGAATCTATATCTCGGAACAACATAAGGTTGAAGTCAACAAAGACGTAACCTTCAATGGAAAGATGGCTTTCAAGAAATCCATAGAAGAAACTATAGAAGAAGAAGAGTATGAAAAGCCTAAAGAAGAAAGCACATGTCTTCCAGAAAGTCAGAATGAAGAAACAAAACAACTTGATCAACCGATGCAACCATGTGAACCTATTGAATCAGTCATTGTACCCAAAACCAAGAAACGTCCAGCTTGGCTTGAAGCTACTCTACAAGAAGCAAAAGGCTCAAAGCCCCAAGTGGCACCTTTAGAAAAAGCAAAAAGCCCAAAAGATTCTCCAGCTATGCAGCATGCATGACAAAGCTTCTAAATGAAGAACCCACCATATTTGAAGAGGGAGCTCAGAAGAAACAATGGAAAGAAGCCATGATAGAAGAACACCAGTCCATCATGCAAAATGATGTACGGGAAATTGTGCCTAGACCCAAAGAAAAATCAGTAGTAACTTCAAAATGGGTCTATAAGATTAAACATGTAGCAGACAGAAGCGTTGACAAATAAAAAGCAAGGTTCATAGCTAAAGGGTTCTCCCAGAAGGAGGGAGAAGACTATGACGAGACATTTGCTCCTGTTGCCAGATATACTTCTATTAGAGCCATTATGTCTCTTGTTGCTTCCATGGGATGGAGTTTACATCAGATGGATGTAAAGACAGCTTTTCTCAATGGAGCAATCGAAGAAGAAGTATACATTGAACAACCTCAAGGATTTGAAGTACACTCCAAAGACACTCATGTTTGCAGATTAAAGAAAGCCTTGTATGGACTCAACCAAGCTCCAAGAGCTTGGTATGCCAGAATTGACAACTACTTAATAAGACTTGGTTTCTCCAAGAGTCATGCAAATCCAAATCTCTACTACAAAGTCGTGAACAATGCCCCTGTGATTCTACTGCTATATGTCAACAATTTATTCTTGACAAGTGAAGAGTCTCTCATCACCTAGTGTAAGAAGGAACTAGCTTCTGAGTTCAATATGAAAGATCTTGGTCTCATGCATTATTACTTGGGACTAGAAATATGGCAGAAGCGTGGTGAAGTATTCCTTGGACAAGGAAAGTATGCAGTGAAGATTCTTTAGAAGTTTGGAATGATGGATTGCAAATCCATGGACACTCCTATGACCACAGATATAAGAAAAGTAAGAGACTCAGATTCTGATCCAGTAGACTCATCCCTATATCGGCCATTAATTGGGTCATTGATGTATTTAGTGAATACTCAACCAGATATTTGCTTTGTTGTAAACACCCTAAGCCAGTTCTAGGTGGAACCCAGACATGAGCATTGGATAACTGCAAAGCATGTTCTAAGATATATTTGTGGGACGCTAAACTATGGTTTAAGATATACCTCATCCAGTGATATACAGCTTCATGGATTCACGGATTCAGATTGGGCAGGGAGTGCAGAAGACAGAAGGAGTACTTCAAGGATGTGTTTCAGCTTGGGCTCCGTTGTGATATCTTGGGGCAGTAGGAAACAGAAGTCTATCGCACTCAACACAGCAGAAGCAGAATATATCGCAGCATGTGAGGCATGTACAGAAGCAGTATGGCTGAGAAAGTTGATTTCCGGATTATTTGATCAGGTTCCAGATTCGACCATAATATACTGTGACAATCATAGTTGTATAAGGCTATCCGAACACCCAATGTTTCATGAACGGTCAAAACACATTGAGATCAAATACTACATTATTCGAGATAAAGTCCAGGAAGGAGAAGTGAAGCTCCAGTATATCTCCACAGATGAGCAGACAACAGATATTTTGACAAAGCCTTTGTCCAAGATAAAGTTTGCATACTTACGAGACAAGTTGGGGATCATGGAGATAACTCCCTTAGCTGAAAGGGAAGAGATGGCTCTCCAGGTTGGGAGGGAGCACTGATATATCATTGATTTATGGACAGTCATTTTCCAGTTTGGAAAATGGTCCAGGATGGACAGTTCCTTTCCAGTTCATAAAGTGGTTTGAGATTTTCTGACGGACAGGCATTTTCTAGTTCAGAAAATGGTCCAAATCGGACAGTCGTTTTCGTAATGAAAATGGTCCGATAGATAGTTGATGTACCATAGACAGTGATTCCCCTTGTGGCCAGTGTCGGGGAATGGTCTAGGACAGTCATTCTTTTTGGCAGTCACTTTCAGTAGTGGTCAAGTAGAATGGTTTGCCTCGTCAGGCAGTCATTCTTTCGAAGTTCACAGTTGTGAGCAGTTTCGAAGAATGGTCTGTTTTGGAGGTTGGTGCAGGACAGTCAATTCCTTAAGAAATGGTCTGCACAGTCATTCCCTAGGGCAGACTCATTCTCTCCGGGTTGCACTATGTTTAGTACCGGAGGAATGGCCCAGTTAGGTGAATGGTCCAAGCTCAGACATCAAGGACAATTATTCTTCCATGCTTGGGAAGAATAGTCCAGATAGCCCATGGTTGATGCTTTTACTGTATGAGGGCATATGCGCTTCCAGATCTCACAGATGTGAGAGGAAGAATATCTCAGATGACTCAACTTGTATCATGATATTGTTTATGCAGGTTGATATCAGATAATATGACTATTGTAGAGACTGTATGTCTCTGGACAGTAGTTGTACACTACTGTGGTGGATGTGTTCCACTGATTGTGACTATGTGTCACTAGTTAGTAGTCGTGTGCTACTTGGTATGGTTGTGTACTATTGGATAGTAGTTATGTACTACTATGGATAGACATGGTTGTGTTCTATGAAATGACATTGTACTGATTGTCATGGAGATTATCCAATTGGATAATGTTGAAGGTGCTCGTGATTTGATCATGAGATAACCTGTGTGGCTATGAAGATGCTACAGATTGAATGGTCTATTTGTGCTCAAGACCATTGCCTTTTATACCTCCCTAGCTAGGAGGGAGTGTTGATATTATGTTAGCTGCGGGAGGTATTAACCTCCACTTGTGACCTTTGATGAGATTAGAATATTC
>ML794925.1:91067-138578 GCA_009831015.1 Picea engelmannii
TTATATTGATGTTGTATGTGGATGACTTATTTCTAACTGGAGAAGAAAAGCTTATCACTGAGTGTAAGAAGAAGCTCACTGCAGAATTTGAGATGAAAGACCTTGGCCTAATGCACTATTTCTTAGGTCTTGCGGTCTGGCAGAGCCCAGAGAAGATCTTCCTTATCCAAGGGAAGTATGCAGTTGAAATACTAAAGAGGTTTGATATGTTGGAGTGCAAATCCATGAATACACCCATGGAAACAAAGTTGAAGCTCTCGGTTGACACTTCGTCAGAATTGATTGATGCTACGTTGTACAAACAGATCATTGGATCGTTGATGTATCTGACGAACACCAGGCCAGATATATGTTTTGTTGTGAACACCTTGAGTCAAATTCTAGTAGAGCCCAGAGGTGTTCACTTGGTTGCTGCAAAACATGTGATGAGGTACCTTAAGTGTACATTAGAGTTTGGTCTCAATTATAATGGAGATCGTGACTTCAGACTGAGTGGTTATACCGATTCAGATTGGGTTGGAACTTGGAAGTGTCTATGATAGAAAGAGCACTTCAGGATGTTGTTTCAATCTGGGGTCAGCCATGAGCTCATGCATTGTTGAGAGCAATGCTTGAAGCAATCAAACATTGCTCTCAGCATGGCAAAAGCAGAATACATTGTTGCATGTTCCGCCAGTTGTGAAGCCATATGGCTTCGGAAGTTGTTGACAGGTCTATTTGATCTGGAGATGGAAGCAACCATGATTCTATGTGATAACTAGAGTTGTATAAAGATGATAGAGAACCCTGTGTTCCATGACAAGTCAAAACACATAGAAATCCGATATCATTACATCCGTGATATGGTGCAGAGAGGAGCCATAAAGCTCCAATATGTTAGCACGGATGAACAAGTTACAGATGTGTTGACCAAGCCTCTGTCTCGTGTAAAGTTTGAGCACTTTCGAGATAAGCTTGGTGTAGTCCGAAAGGACCTCCCTCGAAAGGGGGAGTAGTGTTGATGCCAGCCTTATGCTGAAGATTTCCAGCTTCGTGCTGATGTTGTTGTGATGCCAGCCTTGTGCTAAAGATTTCCAGCTTCATGTTGATGTTGTTGTGATGCCAGCCTTGTGCTAAAGATTTCCAACTTCATGTTGATGTTGTTGTGATGCTAGCCTTGTGCTGAATATTTCCAGCTTCATGTTGATGTTGTTGTGATGCCAGCCTTGTGTTGAAGATTTCCAGCTTCGTGTTGATGTTGTTGAGATGCCAGCTTCATGTTGAATATTTCCAGCTTCGTGCTGATGTTGTTGAGATGCCAGCGTTGTGTTGAAGATTCCCAACCTAGTGTTGATGTCGATGATGCTTCAGCCTCCGTGTTGTGATACTGTTATTGTTGATGTTGTATCAGCCTTGTGTTGTTATTGATGATGATGATGTATTAGTGTTATACTAATCCATGTTGATGTAGATGATGATGACGCCATTCCAGCTCCCTGTTGTTGATGATGATATTGATGATGAGAAAAACTTCCAATGATTTATAGATATGCCAGTCAGTGTTCCAGATGTTGTTGATGTTGTTAATGTTGTTGCCCTCTCTCTCTCTCTTGATGATGTTGTAGAATACCCTTCTTGTTAAGGGGGAGTGTTGAAATATTGTAACTGCAAAGAGTATTCTATTTATTATTGAGTTATTATTCATTAGATCAATCCCCTTTTGTGGATTGATCATGTCAAGCATTGTAATTGACCAAATCCCCTTTTGTGGATTGATCATGTCGAGCATTGTAATTGACCAAATCCCCTTTTGTGGATTGGTCAAACCCTAAATATAATATGCAAATTGAGAAGTCGGCCCCCAGGCAAATTAAAGTGGTTTTAACCACTAAGAAGACAAGTCGGCCCTGGCCAGTGAAGAGACACCTTTCCAGCACTTGCCAGTTTGTATAAATAAAGGAAGCCAACACCTCATTATCTCACTCACTCATTTGACCATCCAGTGCGCAAGTTTGGTAGCTGCAGTTGGGAGAAGAAGGAAGAGAGAGGCACATTGCTCAGTGTTGGATATTCTCTAGTGTTTTGGTTTATTGTCTTGGCATTGTATTGGCTATCTATATTAAGGAATTTTTTGCAGGGTTTTCTCCCCCATGAGGATTTTCCAGGATAATTGTTGTGTATCTTGTGATTGTGTTTCTCTCATTGATCCTATCTATGCTATGGTTATCTAGTAAATTGAAAAGAAACCTAATAATAGCTTAAACCTTAACACAATCGACACGCATGCATGAGAAGGAACACATTGCTATGAAACAACAAACTTGCTATTTGGTATTTGTGATCATCAGAAGGGTGTAAATGATCCTATTCTTATCTCTGGTTTGTTGTGATTGTTCTTTGGCCTAGCTTGGTTTAGGCATTGTTATGAGGTTATGGTCTATCATATGTGCATATTTTGTGTTCAATGATGGAATGTTTGTACCCTTAAACTTTGAGTAAACGATTAAGTTGTACTTTTGAAGGCCCCATTTACATTCACCTATGGTCTAGATTTACATATGTTCAATCCAAGACTCTTAAAATGGTAGATGCAATAAAACTCGCTTCAGAATATTTCAAAAGCATTAGACATATTAGGCAATAAATTAACTAGGATACTTTGACAAAATTTCTGTTTGTCCAATAATATAGCCTAAACATTTAACCCACAACATTAGCCTAAGAGATTAATAACTACTAATGTTTACATCTTTTGTAATAGCCTAACTCTAGAAAGCACTAAATGTATTGATCTTTACTTTCAAGCAATCAAGTTTGTTCTTATCAACCGAAACGTGGATGTCACTGTTATTATTGTATTGAAAGTTTTGTTGTAACTATGAAATAAGGAAAGCACTATTCATGTCAATGCAATTGGAATCGTTTTAGCATAACAACTTTTATATGGAGTGACTTTAGCATAATTAGCATAACGATTTGCATAACACCTTTCAAGATTTTGCAACAAATGAAACAATTGGAAAAAGCTGCCTGCCTGCCACATTCTTATATTTAAATTTAGAGTTAGATCACGGTGGGGATAATATGGAAAACTAGAAACGTATAAACAAATAAGGATGCAAGTGCATCACGATTCTGCTCAAAAATCAAAATACAATAATAGCCTAAAATGTGTCGGAACCCTTTTCGGCAGCTACTTAACCCAAAGTATAAAGCAAGTGGGAAAAAGGGAGTCATAAGCATGTTTTTATTTGGTTGAGATCTATCCAACACTAAGCTATTGGCAGCAGAGAGCTGTGCAAGTCAATAATGTATTCTATGTACATCTTATATGTAACTCATACAAAATGAGCTACATAATTGCATATCAAGAAATTACCAGTCAGACAGGCCTTTCAATATTACTTGTTATCCTCTGTGATGCCTTCTCTTTTCCATGTCCGAAACAAAGCAATCAACGATAATGCGCACTTTAGAGTCTCCACCTGAAAATATGACAGCAACTTCACTGTAAACAGGCGGACTGATATCTTTGCAAACAAAATGAATCTCCAACTATAAATTGCTGCATATGATCTTGTCCTGTGTGATAGACTACTCCAAAATAGGAATTAAACACAACACTGAATGAACAAAAGTTCATATGGTAGGCCTACCAAAAAATTTGCCGAAGTGACACTGTAGTCATACTTTCCAGCTCGTTTTGACCATGCAATTAGTATTCCTTGAGAACTTGTAAGCACCGTTAATGCAATTGTCACAAGCGACCTGAAGAAACACAAACAGAAAACTGCATGTCAATAGGCACACCTTCAAAAGGCATGTAACGAATGGAATTACTATATCAAAATACTCACTTGCGCTTCCACTCCGATCCTTCATGAATGGCAGTTTTTGGATTATTTACAATACCTGCAGAGCATGTACCAATACATACATACTCAGTAACACTGATCACGTTTTTGTGAGTACCACTAATTAAAGTCTTACCTATATACAGAATGGTATCAAAGAACTGTTTTGGTGTCACAGTGTAGCATGAACATACCTCCAGGGCCAGATCTAGGGTGTGGATCTTCAATATCTGTTGTGCCCTCGTCCTTACCCTGCCACAGTGAAAGCAACCATCATGAACCTTGCCCTTTGTATATGATTCATTTATGCAGTATGCACAAAACAAACTGGTTTGATCTAGTGATTATTGGGTGGCATTAGTTACAGAACTCCATACTTCAAATCCCCAGGAGCCATTTCAATCCCATACACAACATAGATCTTAATGCCAAAGTTACAAGCGAATGAAACATGCACCTCTATGGGGTCCTGAGATGTTCAAAATATGCTTTATTTCCAATAAGAAAGATTCTACAGTTGGACCTTCATTTTTAGATAAAAAGAAAAACAATCGGCATTCAGACCTCATGTTCAGAGGACAAACACAAATAGCAGAATTGGAATCCTTCCATACCATGAACTAGGTAAGAAAAATACTAGATATATCAAGGCCATCTAAGCAGAAGCTCACTTTCCAGCACATATATACCGTATTATTAAACACACAAGATCCACTTGAGGAGGCTGAGATTTTACTAATCTATAGAACAGAGTTACAAAGGGCCCAAACTAAATGAAACCAATTCACCCATCATCATTGATGGCAGATTTGTACAAATATAGGTAATCAAAAATAGGCCCTCTATATAGTGCTATTTTTTTCAAGAGCGCTCAAGATCTCTAGAGAGCTATTTATATCCAAGAAACAAGATTCAACATTCCAATATCAGTTTTTGGAGGGTCTCTACAGGGCCTGAGATCACCAGAGTGCTATATTTATTTCCTCCAAGATACAAGATTCAAAATTCCAACATCAGTATTTGGAGGGGAAAGAAAATGGAGATTTAACATTCTGACATTGTATCATCGAGACCAGAAAACAAATTGCAGTGCTTGAAATCCTAGTAAACCAGGAATTTACTTCAGCCACAAAAATAACAATAACAATGAGGGCATCATATCTCAACATAAGCSTCACTTGCCAACACTTACAAAACACCCAGTTATCAAACACATCAGATACACCTAAAGGAAGCCTAGACCATATCCCACTGGTGACTGTGCTAATGGGCAGGGCCAAATTGCAGCACCACGGAATCCCACAATGCCATCAATTTGCAGCTAGAAAAACAAAGTATATTTCAAGACTGCCTGGGCTAAACTTTCGAACAAAAACACCACATCATATTATCAAAGACAGACTGATATAGAGAACTCTATATTTATGAATCCAGGTGATAAAAGACCCCATTGTTCAAACAAGTGCATGCCAATGGCAGTAGAATCCTATGATGAAACCGTGAGAATGGCATAGTTGCCTTTTTGGGTATTGGATATATAATAAACCCTACTGGGTTTTAATAGATGAAAATGCATTGATGAATGAAGGATTCTACATTGGATCTGAAGTACCGGGGCCATAGCTTAAGCCCGATACCATCCTAAGACACTTATTGCAGACCAAATTAATATTGTAGCGAATGGGAAACAGAGAAAAATCAGTTGTCTCAAAGCACTCGAAGAAAAAGGATGAAATCATTAACACCGGGTAGTTAATTTCAACTGAAAACTGATGCAGTGATCACACAACAAAGATTTTGCGTGGATAGATGATGAACTCCATCGCCAAGCAGAGATTTTGCCGTGAAAACTATTAAATCTATTACCCACCAAAGACTTTGCATTGAAAACCGATAAAATCTACCAGCAAAAAGTTATCTAAAGGTGGATCTACAGAGTAACGTAGTAGATCACCTTATCCTTGATCTTCATGTACTCCATGGTTCGCAAACAGGCCTTTGAAATGCTTGAATTTGTTCTTCTATCTGTGGTTGTCACAAGACGATTGAGAAATACTCTGGAGAACCCTCCAATTCCCAGCTTTGATTGATATATAATGTGTTCATAGACCGTGCGTTTAGTGTACAAGGTCATGTATTATATAATATTTTGATTTATTAAATCTATATTTAAAAAGTTATCATAAATAATTTAGTAATCGTCGCTAATAGTGATAGTATCTGTGAATGTGAGTGTTTAGGTTTTCATAATTAGTTATAATATTATTTAAAAAAATAGTAAATTTGTATAAATTTATTAAAAAAATAAAATTAAAAAATAATAATATATTAAGAAAATGAAAGATATCTAATTAATTGAGGATAAATATTAAAATTAAAATTAAAATAATTAAAAACAAAAATTAATTAAAACTAAATGATTTTAGAATAATAAAGCAAATAACAAAATCCTTTAAAATCAAGTTAAAAACACTTTAAGAATAAGAATTAAATTTTAAAATGGATTAAAATTAAAATATTTTAAGAATAATACTCTATAAATTAGAATTTAAATTAATTATAAATTAATTCTTAAAGCCTAGCAAAAGAAGAGAATTGAAAATGATGTCATTAAAGGACTTAAAATATAAGAAAAATAATTCATTAATATTAAAGGACTTAAAATATAAGAAATGAAATGAAATTAAAATAAGACAACAATAATGATAATAAATTCGGATGAAATTAAAATAAGACAGCAATAATGATAACAAATTAGAAAAGGGAGGACCAAATGTAAGGGGGTTAAAAGTAAAGAAAAGATATAAAGGGAATGGGATAGAAGACAGAGAAACAATAAAATAGATGGAAAGAGAATTAAATAAAAGATAAAATGAGTTAGAAAGAGTTAAGTAAGGAAAGAATGAAAGGTTTATGGAGAAAGAAGATGGATATTAGGTTTTCAAGATTGGTTGAGTTTATAGTCATCTTCTCGATTAATATTATCGGGATGTTTTTCTATTTCTAGCACTTCCTGAATGATACAAGAGGAGTAAAGGGAGTTGAGGCAAGAATTCTAGTTTGGTCAAAACAAATGAGGTGTTTAGAATTGTGAGAGTGCTTGGCGATAGTTAACTTAGAGATGAAGTTGTGGAATGCGTCAATAATATGTTCCTTGAGACGAGCTTTCAAAGATCTACCTGTTTGGCTAATGTATGATTTACCACAAGAACATGGTATTTGGTAAACTCTTTAGACAAGCATGGGGTCAAATTTGTCCTTGGCAGTTCTAAATAACTGCTTAAGGGTTTTATAAGGTTTAAAAAGAGGTTTTATATTATTTTTCGCTAAAATATTGGAAATATGATTAATGATGTCATGGATGTGGGGGAGTGAAATAAGAGCTACAGGCAAGGAAGAGGGATGAAGGCTTTTAGATTTAGGATTGAGGGATGCTCTGAAGGCTTTATTGATTTGAGCAATAGAGTAATCATTAGCCACCAGAGCTTTAGTAAGATGGGCTTTTTCTTTTTCAAGGAATCGGGGGGGGGTGCAGAGATTTGAATGGCTCAAGTTACCAGAATTTTAAGAATGGCGGAAAAGAGGGGAGAAGGTTTTTAGATTTAGGATGGAGGGTTGATCTAAAGGCTTTATTGATTTGAGCGATAGAGTAACCATTGGGCATCAAAGCTTTAGTAAGATGGACTTTTTCTTTTTCAAGGAATTGAGCGACAAAGATTTGAATGGCCCAAGTTAAGCCTCTAGCTCTTATTTCTCTCCCCTACATCCACAACATCACTGATCATGTTTCTAATATTTTAGCGAAAAAAGAAAAACTCTTTTTAAACCTTAAAATCCTTTAACAATTATTTAAAATTGCTAAGGATAAATTTGATCCCATGCTTGGCCAAGGACTTTACCAAATACCATGGTCCTATGGCAAATCATACATTGGCCAAACATGGAGATCTTTCAAAGCCCGTCTCAAGGAACATATCACTAACACATTCCATAACTGCATCTCTAAGTAAGTTATCATCAAACACTCTCACAGTTCTAAACACCTCATTTGTTTTGACCAAACTAGAATTCTTGCCTCAACCCCTTTTTACCCCACTTGTATCATCCAAGAAGCACTAGAAATAGAAAAACATCTTGATAATATTAATCAAGAAGGTAGCTATAAACTTAACCAATCTTGGAATCCCACTATCCATCATCTTTCTCCATAAGTCTTTGAATATTTCTTTGTTTAACTCTTTCTAACACGTTTTACCTTTAATTTAATTCTCTTTGTGTCAATCTTTTTGTTAATGTATATTATATCCCCAATTCTCTTTAGGTCTTTTCTTTACTTTTAACCCCCTTTGCCTTTCATTCTTCCTTTCCTAATTTGTTATCATTATTTTAGTCTTATCTTGATTTCATTTCTTATATTTCAAGTACCTTGATATCAATCACATCATTTTCAATTCTCTAATTAGGCTTTAAGGATTATTTTATAATTTTTAAATTCTAATTTATTTTTAATTCATACCCCGAATAGGGTGATAGGGACGTGATAGGGAGCTAACATGGTTAGAACGAAGGTAAACCACCTTGTTCGGTAGATTGAATGATGCAAACGGATATGAGAGTTGGTTCATGTGAAGCGTTATGGTTGATGTTGGTATGTATTCTTGAATATGCCCTCTCGTACCTCGACTCTGATATTGATATGATTGGTGTAATGGTTCATTACTCCAACATGAGGGATATCCTTCCCACTATGCAACACCACAAATGCGAGTGGAATTTTCGTCTGACAGGTATTATCATTTTCAATGGGTCTGAGGTCGTGATTTGGTTTTATAATATTAATGGAGCGAATGTGAGTGCTCCTCTCCATAGAGGCTTGACTCTACACACTTGTGTGACTACCATCAAGCTTCGGACTCTCCTCCCCTTTCTATGTTCCCTTGTTCTTGTGCTTCAAACCGCCTATATGTCGCTCACCCATGGTTAATCTAGAGGCTATCGTCAGGGACGTAGATGTCTTCCCAACCCCTCCTCTTCTGGCAACCCCAATCTAGATCTCTATGGTCCAAGAGTTTTGCACTCAACCCGAAATACAGTTAATGAATACATGGAATGAATTCCCCCCTGCATCTAGGAAGAACTCGACACTCTAGAGATGACCATTCACTTGGACCGCACTTCGAACCATGACTGGGAAATAGAAGCTAAAATAGGTAATTGGGTTCCTAACTTAGGTAGTTCTAGAGCTCAAGATACTAAATAGTTGAAAACTTTTGACCTATACTGGCATATAAAGACTTTCCTAGGAAAAATTATGTTGGACAGTGTAGATGAATGGGAGGAGATTATGATGCAGTTGGCTAAGGTGTGCCACAAACTTCAGGATATTCGCGATCATTTGGATGCTCAGGACCATCATGGGGATATTGAAGTTTTACTTATATAGCTAGCAATGATCAAGAAGGATCTTCACAGTTGACAAATTCAAGTTGGCTTCAGTTGCAGCCAACATAGTCTAGACAGCAAAGAGCTCACAGGGAGCTTTTCCGATGCAGTTGAAATAAGGTTCACTAAGCTTCATATGCTAGGGATTTATTCTTGTTGATGTTTTGGGCAAAACGGCATTGTAAAATGATCAATGCATGAGATAGGGTTCTCATAATGATGTATTTTTCATTATTTTAAAAGGGATTATTTGGTGCAAAAGCCATGTTGGCTTTCAGTCCCTAGTATCAAGGAGAGTCCTATGGGGAGTTGAGATCCTCAAGGATGGTTGAGAGATATGCTCCAACCAAATCCCTTGAGATATGCCAAGATCCTAATTTAGGGGATCTTGAGAGATATTATCTCCATGAAAATCTTGAGGTGGTTTAGATGGAGATGTTATATAAACCCTTCTTGGGGGTCAGAAGGGGGAGCTTGTGGAAAGCTTATTGAGAGCTTATTGATTCAGAGGATGTCTTTGTAAAGGAGAAACAAGTTGTAGGCTTGTTTATGTAGCCATTTTCAAGCAGAATCAATTAAGCAGTTTCATGGGATTCATGAATCTGGAGACGTAGTCGGGGGCATGATGAACTTCGTTATCACATTGTTGTCTATGTTGTATGTGTGTATATGGATGTATTATTCCTTGGATAAGTAGAGTTTTTATTTATAAACATACACAACAGTTTGACAATTTTATGTGATTATTTCCTCAATGAAGCATGGTTAATTAATCAAATTGTACTTATTCACATGTAATTTCATCAATAAAAGATCTTATTTTGAAAAATTGGATGTAAGCAGATCCTCGTCAAGTTTTTAGATCAAGTGGTATCAGAGCAGGTCTGACCAGTTTTGCAGATTGTGAATATCATCATGGGAAAAGGATTGTGAGCGAGACTTCAAGCGTTGGAAGAAATTAGCCAATGCATTCGAGCAGAGAATGCAGGGCTTAGAAGGCTTCTACAATTTGCAGAAGAAGAGAAGCAAGAGCTTCAAGAAAAATCTCAGCTTCATGGAGAATTCCTTAATGGAATTATTGAAGAATTGCAACTCGAATTGCAAGCCAAGGATGATCTTTTGGCTAAGTTGCAACATGGTGAACTAATGGAGGACAAAGAGTTTTCTACCAGGGATGCACAAACCCAAACTGAGGTATGTGTTAAGAGTATTTCTTCATGTTCACTTTTATCTCAGTATGATAATAATGTTGGCATGAAGCTTCTCACTAAAATGGGATACAAAGGAGGTGGACTTGGCATTAATGGCCAAGGAGTCACTCAACCATTGGAGGTTGTACCAATACCACCATTTGCAGGTTTGGGTTATGGTAATGAAGAGGATGGACAATGTTCAAAGAGTGTTGAAGCAAAATCTGCCTCTTCACCATGAGATTCCAAGAAGGAAATCAAGCCACCCATTCCTCACCAGAACAAGAACCAGTCAAGAAGGTATAAAAGTCATTCAAATTCTTTCATTGCAAATAAGAAGATTGATTTTTGTTTTAGATCTTCTAACCATGATGTAGCTAAGCATCATATGAAGAAAGTTTGCGTTAAGAAGACATATGTGTCCACGAGAAGCTAGACAAAACAGAAACCACACCTTCCGCGTCCTCCTGCCAGGAACACACAGTTGAATGGAAAGCAAAAGAATTTTTGCAATGACTGCAAAATCAGTGGCCATTGGGAGAAGAAGTGCTATAAGTTACATCCTGAAATTCGCCACAAACCAAGCAGTAGACAGATTGTGAAAGAGCCCATGAAGAAGGAGGCTTCGTCAACCATTGTAAAAGCACGATCACAAGAAGAAAGTGCTTGGTGTCAGTTGGGTAAGCAGTTGATGATATTTTTGCAAGTTTTATTTCTACTATTTTGCAAATTTTCAAGTTATATGGGGGAAGGTATCCTCCCTATGAAGAAAATAAAAATGGTCGAAAATTTTATGTCTTGAGTTCTGGAACTAACTATTCCAGATTGAAAAACTAGTCAAAACGATTCCAACGCCACTTGAATCGTGTCGAGTGGACTCAGTGAGAGAATGTTATGTGACGATGAACTTATTAATGTTACGAATAAAAATTATATGTTCAAACTCTCATCTAGGTACGTCATTGAGCTGATGGAGCTTGAAAATCCATTCTGAAGTCAACTAATTGATCAAGTTGCGTTGACCGTATCTGTGGGTTCATTTAAGTCAAAGATCATCGCATTTAAGAAGCATTGTTCCACAATCCATTGTTGTTGATGACCTTGTGAATGAATAAGCAACAAATTTTTTCTGTTGCAATGGTGTTGCTTTGATGAGAAAATGCAATAGTTCTCACAAGAGCGAAGCAGATCTCAGGTTCTTGTTCGCATTGTAATTGTTGTCACTGTAAATAGTGTGTAAATTCGACGGCCGTGGTGATGAGAGGGCCAACAGTTGGGCTGAATTCGTGTTGCTACAACAGTTTGATAATATGGATTGTTGTCATTATTTCTTTGCACAATGTTGCAGAACTGAAAAGCCACTCATTAGAAGAGATTATTTATGCTACTGAAAAGAAACCTTCTCCACGATTCCCCTCACACTGATGTCGAACAATAGCAAAAGACGAGTCAAGCGATCTCTAATTGAACGATGGATTTTTCAATTCCGTCATCCACTTATTCGGTGATTTGGGAGAAGATACAGGATCTATTAAGCTGATGAAGCCTTGCTACTTCCTCCCACTCAACGACGTGGCATGAAAGTCGGTTGTTGGTTACTCGTGGCTAAAATATTTGCAAATTTGATCTCAATTCTATTCTTGTTACAATGAGTATATTGAGATCATAAAAAAAAAGTTCTTGCACTTCTTGCTAGCTGACAGCACGTGGAATTGGGCTTTTCATGTAGACGAAATCGGCTCGATTTCAGAATGATCCAGAGCTTTTTCATTGATTGGAATCATCAGAGCAAAGAGAAAGCCAAGCCACTCTTTGACTTTTGGTCAATTCGATGCTGACATTGTTGGAGCAGTCTGGCATCAAAATGCTCCATGCAAGATTTTGTCCATAAAGCAGATCGGTGTTCGACAGTAAACATGGAGGAGAAGGTCTCTCTTCCACAAGGCCAATGAGCTCTCTTTTGGTTGTCATAGGATTGACAAACACAAACATCTATGTGGAGTTCATTTTGACTACTTCAACACAGTTTCCGTCTCCACTGGCCATGGGTGAAATCTCTATTATCATTGTTCGAAGTGCGAATGTTTTCTAGCCAAGGATAGGTGATGGGATGAGTCGCCTTGGTACAAAAGCACAATAGCTAATACATCGAGCATGAATAATTCTTTTGCACAAGGAAGTTTTTCATATGTTGACTATTGCAAATCGATAATTTTGCATATATCAAATCATTTTGAATGGCACAGTAAAACCAACTGTGGAGAACGTTTTTAGTTATTATGGTGGCTTCCCCTACATACTGGAACGTTTTCAGAACTTGCAATGTGCATCGATCAATTGCAAGTGATTTTATACGTGAGGATGTTTTCCTCGACTCCAAGGATGGCAGAAACTTCAGTTTTTTGTCTTGAAGGCTTGTTGTTCATAGATCTGCATGAGTTGCTTCATATGAGTGGGATATTCTTGCTAGAAATTGAAGCAAACGCATTTTGCACCGTTGGTGTTTGATATTGTCATTAACACTTTCAAATTGTATGATGGATATTTGCAATCACTCCTAAGTGTTGAAGAGAGTGAAAGGCATTTTATTTTGTGCCTAAGCCTTAATTGGCTTCTTTGTAATCATCATGTAATCAGTTGAATGAGGCGACTTGCCTAAGCCATTTTGGTGTTTCCTTGTAAACTTGTCCAAAGAGTGTATTCATAAACTCTTGACAAGTATGATGCTCCATAGATTGTAACCTAGATATCATCAACTATAGATTGCAGTTTCATGCAGATGTGGGCATTATGTTTCAAGCTCTGATGAACACAGGTGAAGGAGACAGGAGATGTGCCTTTTTCATACATTTGTTTTGCAACAGTTGCAGGTGTTAGCATTACGTTCTGATTTTGAAGTACATGGGTGAAAGAATCTTGGGGGAATGAAGAAATTTAGATGCAGTTGATGATGGATTGCAGGTCAAAATTGATACTTTCGGAGGACCAAAAGTTCTCTCCATGGGGAGGTATGATCCAGGAGGATCTTCACAGTGGACAAATTCAAGTCAGCTTCAGTTGCAGCCAACATAGTCCAGCCAACAAAGAGCTCACAAGGAGCTTTTCCGATGTAGTTGAAATGAGGTTCACTAAGATTCATATGCTAGGGATTTATTCTTGTTGATGTTTTCGGCAAAATGGCATTGTAAAATTATTAATACATGAGATAGGGTTCTCATAATTATGTATTTTTCATTATTTTAAAAGGGATTATTTGGTGCAAAAGTCATGTTGTCTTTCAGTCCCTAGTCTCAAGGAGAGTCCTATGGGGAGTTGAGATCCTCAAGGATGGTTGAGAGATATGCTCTGACCAAATCCCTTGAGATATGCCAAGATCCTAATTTATGGGATCTTGAGAGATATTATCTCCATGAAAATCTTGAGGTGGTTTAGATGGAGATGTTATATAAACCCTTCTTGGGGGTTAGAAGGGGGAGCTTCTGGAAAGCTTATTGAGAGCTTATTGATTTATAGCATGTCTTTGTAAAGGAGAAACAGGTTGTAGGTTTGTTTACGTAGCCCTTTTCAAGCATAATCGATAAAGATGGTTCATGGGATTCATGAATCCAGAGATGTAGCCAAGGGGTCTGGTGAACTTCGTTATCACATTGTTGTCTATGTTGTATGTGTGTGTATGGATGCATTCTTCCTTAGATAAGTAGAGTTTTTATTTATAAACATACACAACAGTTTGACAATTTTATGTGATTATTTCCTTAATGAAGCATGGTTAATTAATCAAATTGCCCTTATTCACATGCAATTTCGTCAGTAAAAGATCTTATTTTGAAAATTTGGATGTAAGAAGATTCTCACCAAGTTTTCAGATCAAGCAGTTACAATTCTTCTTTATTATTATAATCATTTAGCACATTAGCTACATAAATAAGACCATTGAAAGAGAGGCAATCACAGAAACAATAGAGATTATCCTGGGAAACCCTCATGGGGGAGAAAACCCAGCAAAAACTTCCTCAATATAGATAGACCAAAGATCGAACAAAAGATCCTCCTCTAATCCTTCACTAGGAAGAGTAGCGCACCACTTAACCAAGAAATACCAAAAGATAGAGCAAAATCCTCCTTGACGTCACTCCCAATTGCAGTAGCAGTTCCTCCAATACTTGCACACTTCTTCATAGCTGCAGAGCTAGTGTGGTAAGTGTATCCAAATGAGGCACTAGTCTCTCTTATAAATAGTGGTTTGGTCATCCTGTAATTAGGTCTGGGCCGAACTGTCACTTTACCCTCTTAATTTACATTTAACTGTCAAGGCACAATAAGGACAACTTTTGCTAAGGCACAATAGGGCCTAATTGAATATAATATAATAATATTATTCAACTCTCTCTCAGATAGAATATTCTTCGAAGTTATAATATTTCAATACTCCCCTTTAACAAGAAGGGTATTCTATTGACAACATTAATAACAACTAATTGGACTCAATACATCATCAAGAGGAGGGGACATTGTCATCAACATTGGGAACATTGTCAATCATATCTATAGGTCATCATAAGTTTTTCTCATCATCAACATCAGTAGAAACTGAACATCATTATCATATGCAGCACGGAATTGGAGTAACATCATCATCATCATCAGAATGAAGTTGGAACATCAACATCAATAGCACGAAGATGGAACAACAACATCAACAACACAAAGTTGGAACAACATCATCAACAACACAAAGTTGGAACATCAACATCAATAGCACGAAGCTGGAACAACAACATCTATATGTGGCAACAAAATGAGGTGGGTGCATCAACAACAACATCTGTGGTACTCTGACAGACTGTCCTTTCCGGACCTTTGAGATCTACCCAGGAATCATAAGATTCCCCAGGATATAAAATCCTAACAAGATACCACGTGGTACTCTGACAAACCGTCTTTATCAGACCTTCAAGATCTATCCAGGAATCATAAGATTCCCCGGGATATAAAATCCTAACTTGGCTAGCACTATTGACCACAGTTGGCATACACATACACATGTACTTTGACATACCATCCTTACCGGACCTTCCAGATCATCCCAAGGATGATCAATCCCCTAGAATATAAAATCCTAATTGAGCTACCTGTTGTTGGTCAGGATACCACAATATCATCAACATCACTCCCCCTTTCGAGGGAGGTCCTTTTGGACAACACCAAGCTTGTCTTGGAAGTACTCAAACTTCACACGAGGTAGAGGCTTAGTCAACACATCTGCAACATGCTCATATGTGTCAACATATTGGAGCTTCATAGCTCCATTCTATACCAAGTCACGAATGTAGTGGTATTGGATCTCAATGTGCTTCGTCTTATCATGGAACATTGGGTTCTCTATCATCTTTATGTAACTTTGGTTATCACAAAAAAATCACGGTAGCATCCATCTCTAGGTCAAATAGACATGTCAACAACTTTTGAAGCCATATGGCTTCACAACTAGTGGAGCATGGTGCAATGTACTCTACTTTTGTCATACTAAGAGCAATATTGGATTGCTTCCTGTTTTTCCACGAAGTCATGGCTGACCCTAAACTGAACCAACATCCCAAAGTGTTTTTTCTGTCTGAAGCACTTCCAACCCAAGCTGAATCAATATAGCCATACAATCTAAAGTCACAATCTCTAGTAAAACATAGGCCATAGTCCAACATACCCTTAAGGTATCTCATCACAGCTACAAGGTGAACACGTATGGACTCCACCAAATACTGACTCAAGGTGTTCACAACAAAGCATATATGTGGTCCGGTATTCATCAGATACATCAATGAACCAATCATCTGTCTGTATAGAATAACATCAATTATTTATGACAAAGTATCAGCCAATAACTTCATATTCGTCTCCATAGGAGTGTACATGGCTTTATAGTCCATCATGTCGAATCTCTTCAGAATTTATACAACATACTTTCCTTGATTAAGGAAAATCTCTTATGGGCTCTATCATACTTCAAGACCTAAGAAATAGTGCATCAGGCCTAGATCCTTCATTTCAAATTTAGTGACAAGCTTCTTCTTACAATATGTGATGAGCTTTTCTTTACCATTCAAGAATAAGTCATCCACATAAAGCAACAATATAACTGGTCCATCATCCACAATCTTGAAGTAAAGGTTGGGATCAACTTTACTATTAGTAAAGCCCAAGCTCATCAGAAAACTATCAATCCTTCCATACCAAGCTCTTGGAATTTGCTTCAAACCATACACAACCTTCTTCAACTTGCAGACATGAGTCTTCCTATCCTGTATTTCGAACCAAATTTTTCACATAAACTGGTGCACTTGCTCAACTGCAACTCAATCTACACAATCATGTGCTAGCTCTATGTGCTTTCTGCAAAGCACTATCTGTCTCACTGCCTGAGAGTATGTCCTCTGCTCTCTCTGCAACTATTCCTTCTGGAACTGGGACCCTACACTTGCAACTGCTCTTTCTGAAGCTAAGAATGACTGCTCCATTCTCACTGTAGTTGTTGAACTCTAAGAGTAGCTCCTCTATTCTATCACGACAACAACTTCATATGAAACTAAGACTGGTTCAATAACTGATACCGAGCGTAACTTTTCCTCTTTCTTTGGAGGTAACTCAATATTATATTGTAGTCATGTCTTCATGGCTCAACTCATGTATTGCACCAACTGAAACTGGAGATAACTCACTCTCAAATACAGGGATTGTCATACCTGCTCCCTCTAAATCTCATATTGTGTCGGCTTGTTTTAATGAATCTATACATACTTCTTCTGATTACAGGAGAAAATTTATTGTCATGGTATTATCCCTCTTGCTGGGAGAATTCTCTGAACACAAATCAAGCTTTGTACATCTTTATATTGTTATTTGCAACATGCTTGATCTGTTAGATCAATCTTGGAAGTCACCACTGACTTCTCTTCTGGTCTTAAGGAAAAATTCATATCCCAGTCCTTCTGACTGGCTTCCTCCTCTGTTATTGAAACAAGGGAATCTTCCCAGGAGATTTCACATCTCCTAGAAGTCTCTGAAGCTACGATCTAGTCTTCTCAACTTATGGAATTTGTTTGTCGGTCCTAGAAGACGTCCCTTTTTCCCATCTGATTCTCTCTGAGATCAGGCTCACTATGAGTATTCATACTCCCTCTGAAGCTTGACTCCCTTTGAGTCTATATAATCCTTGAAGCCATCTACTCCCTCTGATATGGCTCATCAATGCTATATGGATTTGCATCCTGCAAAGTGTCATGGGACCATGTTGGTATCTTCCTAGTTACTACATTGATTATGGGTAGGCCCTTCTGGCTCTACTAACTCTTTTATGAGATTTGAATAGTGATCAACTACATTAGAGGGATTTGTTTTGTCATCTTTGGAACCTTTTGCTCCTCATGATCTGTCTCCATATGAGATGTTTTGTATCTAACAAAAATAACTTCTTCTTCTTCTTCGATACACGAATGTATATGGTCATGTATACAACTTGGATAGTCTGCTTTGTGTCTCATCTAATATGTTGCCTCCTACAACCGTCACTATAGCTCCCTTGGGGTTATCACATGTGACTTGCCCAGAACAAGAACAACAAGGGAGAAACAATAGACAAGAATAATACTCTTTATAATAATAATAAAAACAACAGCGAGAACAATCGTCACAATAGCTCCTTCAGAGATATCACTTGTGACTTGCCTGAAACAAGGGTTAAAAGTAAGAAATATAATAATAAGAAATGAGAGCAACACTCTTTTAGTGTTGTGATCAATCATTTCTCTATGGTAACCTGGAAACAAAACAAGAAGTTTCTCCTAGAGGAGATGTTAGTTATATCTAGTAAATGATCACAATAAGCATTTATCTCAATAGTGCTCACATGCTACCAAGTATTCAATAATAAAACATTTCAAGGATTGCTATCACAACTATAATGTTTACTTGTAATGTGGCAGTTATCAAACTTGATATGTGCAAATTTAAATCTTATCAACTTAATCAATCAAACCTGGAACCTGGAGTCTTGTCCTCAAGAATGAGTGTTGTTTCTTTTCTTCCGAGTCTCCCTCACTCAAGATGACAAGTATTGTCTTCAACCTATCCTTAGTACTACGATAATATGCTTACTTGATAGAAATCTGAGTTAGATAATAAGCTCTATAATCTCAACCTTAATCAATCTAATACTTTGACTTTAATTTTGACCGATGGTTAGTATGATAGTCATATATTCAACAGATCAAAATACAACCTATATATTCATAAGATCACAATAATGCCATGACAAATAGAGGCATATCAAATTAATCAAACCTGGGGTGCATTACTCCTCTAAATGTGTTGGATCTGAGATCCTTCTGGATCTATGATTGTTGTTTAGACAAAAGATCCTTTCTCCTACAAATACCCTTTAAAAATAATGATGCAGTTTAAACATAAGTAAGTACACACCTCTGACAGTATCAACAGGTAGTGGCACCATCCGGCAGCAGCGACAAACAATAACAAAACTTTAAAACTTCAAAGGTGCTTCAACTTGTAACTTAAAGTTGGCTGGAGATTTGCTAGGGTAAGACGCACTAGGACAATAAAAATCAGTCCCAACATTTCACAAAAAACTTTCACTGCAACTGGTACTGCAGCTGGTGTTGGCACTACAACTAGTGTTGCAATTGGTATGAAGGAACTGGCACGAAGGCACTGGAACTGCAATTGATACTGCAACTGGTACTGCAACTGCAACTGCAACCTAGGGTTGATGAGGAAACCCTAATTCCTCAAACTTCAAATTTCAGAATTCTGATTCAGGGACTAGATGCGCCCTCCTAGGGCGTGTTCCTAGACGGTCTTGGTTTCACCAACGTTCTCCTAAAACAAGAAAAACATCACACTTAGGGTTTATGCAGAAACCCTAATTTTGTAGCAGCAATAATACTGAAACTGAATCTTGGAGAGGGTTCGCTGAAGCTAGCCACTTCTTATAAATTGTGAGTTGGTCTCTTTCAGGCCTGCTTTGATACCGGGTTGAAGTTTTACTTATACAACTAGCAATTACGATTCTTTTTATTATTATAATCATTTAGCATATTAGTTGCATAAATAAGATCATTGAAAGAGAGACAATCACAGAAACATTAGAGACACACAAATTATACTGGGAAACCCTCATAGGGGAGAAAACCCAACAAAAAATTCCTCAATATAGATAGACTAAAGACCGAACAAAAGATCCTCCTCTACTCCTTCACTGGGAAGAGTAGCGCACCACTTTACCAAGAAATACTAAGAGATGGACCAAAACCCTCCTTGACGTCACCCCCAGTTGCAGTAATAGTTCCTCCAAGACTTGCGCACGTCTTCATAGTTGCAGAGCTAGTGTGGTAAGTGTGTCCAAATGAGGCGATGGCCTCTCTTATAAATAGTGGTCTAGCCAGCCTATAATTAGGTCTGGGTCGACCTGTCACTTTACCCTCTTAATTTACATTTAATTGTTAAGGCACAATAGGGCCGACTTTTGCTAAGGAACAATAGGGCCTAATTAAATATAATATAATAATATTATTCAACTCTCTCTCAGGTAGAATATTCTTTGAAGTTACAATATTTCAATAGGGGACGCTAAGCAGGTTGATGCTTCCATGTCTCAAAACCAGGAGCACCAAGAGAGGGCAGGTGGCCTCTCTCCTAAATAATTTCTCAAATGTGCAACATTTTTAGCTCTTTAGAAAGTTTTTACTATCACTTATGGGATGACAGTATAAGGATAGTTAGATTTCCATAATACTTCTAAATTAAAAAACCTAGCTCAAACTATTTGGACGAATGATCTGCTCCACTATTGTTGGTCCGGTTTCCCTAGTGGTAGATCAATAATTATGTGGCTTTTGTATATATTTCCTTACTCTGATAAATAGTGTAGACTAGTTTGGTTTGTTGACAAAAAAAAAAAAACAAAAAAAATTATATCATATTCTTAAATATTTTAATTTAACATATTTTTAAATTTAATTTTTATTCTAAAAGCTTTTAACTTACTTTAAATGATTTTGCTCCTTTGCTTTATTATTCTAGAATCATTAGGCATATCCGTTTTAGTTACATTTTTTTTCTAATTACTTTAATTTCAATTCTAATTTTAATTCCAATATTTGTCTTTTTTACATCGGTTATGATCAATGGGTATCTATTCATTTTATTAATATTTTATTTTCCAGTGGATTTCTCTTCATTTTAATATTTTTTTCCAACGGATCTAGAGCTCCACTCGACTCGAACTACAACACCGCAACTACAATACTTAATTCCTTCCACCCCTGGTTAGTTTAATTCAATAACTAGGCACCATACATAGTCAACATCCACATTGGCACATTGTGAATTGTCGACGAGCCACCATACGGAGTCGTTCAATCCTTCTACCTTAACACAATTTGAGCCATCAACTAGTCACCGTATGCAATCGATAAATCCCTCAACCTGAGCGCAGTTTGAACCATCAACTATCCTCCATACAAAAGTATTTTTGTAGGCTTCGGTGCATTCTGCTAACTACACCCTTGGAAACCCATTTTTTCCATAAATTCCATTAATAAATCTATTATTGGTTATTGTCTAAACCTTATTTCTATTAATCCTCCACTTTATTCTCTTAAATTGATCTATAAACTACCGTGGATATTCCACTAGAACAGTTCATTGGAACAAAACTTATATTGTACTGAAATCTTTTATTAGGTAGGTTTATTTCCCTAGATCTTAGTGTTAGCACTAGCTTGTTCCTCAAATTTATGAAAGTAATTGAAATACAAAAAGAAAGAATAAGCAAATGAACACGTCCTCCACAAAAAAGAACACAAGATGTATCATGGAAAACCTGATCTAAGAGAAAAACCCAACTAGAAGGTGAGGCCTATGCTCTGCTCCCTTTTCTTCAATTATGAAAAGCAAGCACAAAGAAAGGGGCACTAACTATGGAGTTGCCTTTGACATTGTGGCCTGGACAACTTCTACAGAATCTCCTACATCCTCTATTATGCACTCAAAATACCACTCCTAGATGTATACTCAAATATGGAACAAGTACATTGTTGAAGAATGGAACCCCTTCTCCTCCCAACGACCCAACATTTAACATACCCTGAAATTCCTCTAGGGTTAGGGTTTTTGCATCCTCAACCCTTGGTTGGTTAGGCATTTTGACCTTCCAGAATCTTCTTGAAATTCCCATGTGACTAGCCCCACATGTGTGAGTAGCAAAGGTTGACGTGGCATCCACTCGATACCATGGTGGTCAACAAGGTAGTTCAACTCGCGCGAGAGGCATAAATTTCGCATATGAGTTCCAATTGAGATGATTTTCGCGTCGTTGGAAAGGTCTTGGTGTGTAGAACAACGTCAAGGGTTATGAGCTATGTTCACCAATTTTGACTGCCAAAAATATTGTTTGATGCCTCAAAATGGCTCTGGAAGGTTCCATACCCCAAATTTCCAAACTAGGACCTGCCACTAAAATGGGCCTTGCAAGCCAATTCCTCGAATTTTTCCACCCTTAGTACTAAGATAGATGAAAAAATATATAATGATCTAATCTAGATCATAGATCCCCCTCACCCTCTTCTAATTCCTATCCCTCAACTCTAATAAATTTATCCTTGCTAAATCTTGACCCAGCCACCATCCATCTTCTTGAAAAGGGCTTCAACTTTTCCATTGTGCCCCTTCGTATTCTCATTGAGGATATTGTTTGTTCTATTGAATCCATCACACATCATCTTCCCACACATGATGTTGAAGATATTCAACAAGGGTGTTGTAGGGTTATTTGTTATGCAAAGTTTCTTAAACTGAACCTTTCCAAAGAAGAATTTCAATCCATTCAACGACTTAATGATAACCCTGGTATTATTATTTTAAAAGCTGATAAGGGCAACATTATGGTTGTTATGAATACCTATAACTACAAATCTAAAATTCTAGGCCTTCTTTCATCTTCTCTGTACAAACCTCTCTCCAAGAATCTAATCAATGCCATCTCTAACTTAGACACCAAAGCGCTTAAATCTTCATCCTTGGACCCTTCCATTTAGAAACGTCTTATTCATCATAACCCTTGTACCCACAAGATCTATGGGCAACCTGAAATTCATAAAAAAGACATCCCTCTTAGACCCATCATAAATGCTATGAGCCCCCACATATTCCTTGGCTCATTTTTTATATAGGTGGACATCGGTGGCCACCCACCTCTTCCACTGACTCAACACGGTTCTCCATCTTGGAAATTTTTTTATCTACAATTTTCAAGTCCTAAACTTTTAGGGTCGTTTGGAGGCCTTAAACGATGTTTTTTGACCATTCAGGGGCCATAGGTGCCAATGGCCTACCTGGGCCTGCCAACAATTGTACTTCTTAGTTTGATATTTCCAACGAGCTACTATGCATCCCGAACAGAGATTGTATGCGAAAGTTGCACCCCTAGGAAGTTGATGTATCAACTAGCCACCTTAGGGCCCACGATCCTTTTGCCACTTCGTCTCCTTGAGTTAGGGTTTTAGTTATTCAAGGGGTTTGTCTCTTAAGGTTTAGTACTTCATGTTAAAAGGGCATTTTGGCCTCTTGTAATGTCTTCTTGCAAATGAGTGTAGCTGACACCCCTCTCTTCAGAGATAAGCTACTACAATTCTAACTAGTTTGTGTTGCTTTGCATTTTACAGTCTTTTCCTATTTCATTCATTAATAGAATATGGGTTTCATTGTATTACTATGCCATGTGCAATATTTATGTGTGTGTGTGTGTGTGTGTTTCCATTCATATTCCTTCCTTCCATTTCATTCTCTATACAATCAAGATCAATGGTATCAAAGCAATATGCTCTTTGTTGTTTCTTAGTGCATGTCCCCAATGAGGTCGAGGTATAGAGAATTAGGTCTCAAGCTAATTTCACTTGGGGAGGACCACTCTTGCCAACCTAAGTGGCCTCACATGGTAGAAGAAAAGAGAGATGATAGAGTAGGAGATCCTTTCAATTTATTGCTCAAGGAAGCCCTCACACGACATAGGAATGAGATGATGGACCATTTTTCTCAGATCCTTTGATGACTACCAACGACAGCCGAGGCAACTTCAACAAGCAACCATTTTGGAGGTGTGACAATGATGCAGACTATGAGATCCACCCTGTATGCCGCAAGGTCTCTCCGCCTGACCTCTTGCTCGCAGGATCGTTCTTTTCCTCCTTCTGTTGAGCCGAAGCGGCTCTTTAGATTCCCTCGGGAATCACTATCAAAACACGACCCAATCCACAGGTCCTTCTTTACCTTCCACGGCCTCTGCATGAACCGTGTACAATTTCCCCACAGGAAAACTGTTATCGGGGTTTCGGACTTTCCGCTGCCACAAACCACTGTCCTCGTGAATCCCCGGTCACCGATGAGCTCTCGGCTCCTATGCGCTAGCCCTCCTGGCTAAGCTTCCACCATATGACCACTACTCCCATGTCCGTGGCCTTACCTCCCTCGCGGCCTCGCGACTTGCCATATCAACCCCTTGATTTCCAACTCTCGACACCCGATGTGCCGAAGTGCCGAGGCGCACGTGAGTTGACTTTTCAACGATCTCTTATCTCGTCGAGACTTCGGGCCTTCGCAACTCGCGAGTCCTAACACCAATACTTCGGGACTTCTCGCGGTGAGATCCCGAGGTCTTCGTGCCACCTGTATTCCAACGGTCGGAATCTCGCTTCTCGTAATATCGCGATCCTCGCAGCCAAACCCTCGAGTCTTTTCTCCCGAGGTTCTGATGCACGATCCCACGTGTGGATCCAACGGTCCTTTCGCAATCCGGATCCAACGGTTATCCTCCTCCTCGCGCCTCGCATCCTCGTGACTCGGAGTACCAACTGCTCGGGCCTTTACCCTGCAAACTTCCGAGTTCGCGAGATCTGCCTCCTCGCCACTTCGCTGCTTCGTGACTTAGAGCACCCAACACTTGGGCTCTCAACTTGCGAACTCCCGAGTTCACGAGATCTCCTTGATCTCTGCCACCTGTCCTTATCAGATGGACGGCTCCAATCCTCTCGCCACTTCGTCGCCTTGCGTCCTCGCGCCTCGCGACTCTTGACACCAAATTCTAAACCCTTTCACCTACGAGCTCCCGAGATGCGAGGTGCCACCTGTCCGCTTGCCGACTCCTGTGGCCCCACACCGTTCTCGAGTGCCGATATCCCGAGATGACGTCAGCTAGGCCCCACAACACGGAGCTCTCGCCTCCTCACCACTCGTGAAGTTGAATGACTTCCTCTTCCAACCTCCGGTGCCCGAGTCCCCGAGATGGGTAATCTCGTGACACACGTCCGCTCCCAAACGAACGGTCCAGATTCAATCGGTTGTTTCCACCTGCTGTGGCTCCTCCTGGACATAAATCTCCTCGACGGTCCAGATCTCTCTATCTGCCCATCCAACGACTGTTGTGCTCTCACCAGAGCCTCCTTGTATTTTCGTCCTGCCTTGGGAGAAATTCCAAGGTTCCAAAGGCCTCGACCTTTGCTATCTTTCTTCTCTGCGAGCTCCTCGATTTCGAGCCTCGCCGATACGCGTAAAAGCGTTGTTCCTTCTGAGCTGGTTCTTCTCGAATCCTTAAAGGATTCCGACGTCTGCGCTCCTGCAGAGTCTTCTCATGCACCCAGCGTGCTATCTCTTCCGAGCTTCAATAAACACTCAGACCCCTTGGGGGATTTTGTCTTCCTTCATCTTCTCCCACAGATGGAGAATGAACTGGATGCCCTCCTGACTATCCTTCTGCTCAAGCCTCTTCTTGAGTACTTCTGGGTACTCAGCAACCCAGTGAAAGTCCTTCAGTGGACTCTTCCTTCAGCTCCAGAACTCAAAGAGTTCTCTGTTCTCCTGTGCCTGCTTGCACACTTTCCCAACGCCCTCCTGGCGGAGTATCTTCTCCACAGAACGTTCAGTAGTTCCGTCCTTCTCTGCGCACCCTTTGCACCTGCTCAATACCCTCCTGGCAGAGCTCCTCAGAACCCTTAGTGATTCTGGTCTTCCTCTGAACTCTCAGCAGAGTTCCTTCCTTTGTGCACTCCTGTACACACGCTCAATGCCCTCCGGGCAGAGCTCCTCAGAATCCTCAGTGATTCTGGTCTTCTGAACTCACCAGCAGAGTTCTTCTTCCAACTGCACCACTGTGCATATGCTCAATGCCCACCTGGCAGAGCTCCTACAAAATCCCCAGTGATTCTGTCTGCAACTGTGTTTCAGCTACACAACTTTACCTCCTGAGGTGTTCAGTAACCTCACAGGTATTCTTCTCCCTGAGTTGATGATTCCAGTCCTGTGCCTCAGCACGTCTTTGTCTGACTCCTCAGAGTTCAGAAGTGCATCCTCTGTGCACGGCTATCAGAACCCTCCACGTTCTATCACACCCTCCTGGTGTGAAGCCTCAAAGACCTCAACCTGAAATCAAACAAACTCCTACAGAATGCATTCACATAACATACATTCACAACATATACAAAGAACACACACAGACATGCATATAAGACAGAATAATGCAGGAAAAACTGCTCTGGTTATATTAAAATGGAAAATGCCTGTATTTTACAAGGTGTTCCCCGAGCTCTCCTCGACTCTTCTCCTTAACACTTGACTCTTCTTAAAATGAGATCTGAAAATCTCTTTTACCCGAGGGCTCCTTCCTCCAGGTTCACCTACTCTAATTAATTACATTCAATTTACAATGAATGGGCTGTCTAGTCCAGGATCGGATCTAGATCTCAGCCATTCTTGGCATTAAAGCCGATCCTACCTAACGCCTGCTCAAAGGCACGGCTTTCATGGCTCACCAGCCTAAGACATTTAATTACATTCAATACAAATTTTGAATGAGGCTGCGCCTCCCTTTTCAGCATCTAAATGCATGCGCGCTGACGTGGCTGGCTGGCTAGCTGGCTTCATGGAGAGATGCTCCTGCATCAGACAACCTTTAAGGTACAACTTAACTTTGATATTTCTTTATTTGAAGGCTAGATAGATGCATATTCTTTGGAGAAATGGTCAAATATGTTAGAGAGTTATTACTCTATTCAACAAAAAATTGACATCGAAAAGATCACCTTCATGCACCTTAAAGCCCTTCCCCACGTAAAAAAATTGGTGGAAAAGTTACTGTGAGAGATATAATGAAGATAAGTCTACAACATTTAGGACATAACCCACTTGGACAACCTTTGTTGATGCCCCCAAGGAGGAATTCTACCCTATTGGAAACTTGATGACCAATACACGAGATGGACAACTCTACGTCAGGAGAGAGACCAAACGGTGTCAGAGTACATCGATATCTTCCATACCTTGTGCTCAAAGCTAGGTATCAAGGATTCCGAGTGGCACCTGGTTTTGAAGTACTGTAGCGGTTTGTGTAGGTACATCCAAATAGAGATAAATTTCTTGGACATCTCCTCACCGGGAGTCACTTATCGATATATTGTCAAAATTGAGAAAAAATGTAAGCAAAGGAATAAGCAGAAGTTTGGGTCTACAAATCTGCCACAACAAAAGCATGGTAAAGGTGGCCCTAATTCACATAACAAAGGATAGAGCAAGGAGAGCCAACCTCAAGACAACCAATCCAAGCCACAGGTAAAGAAGCGTAATGGGAAGTTGATGAAAGACACTGGAAAGTGGTGTGAGTTCCACAAAAACTGTTGCCACAACACTAATGAATGTTGCTTGAAACAATCAATCATTGTTCCCCGAGATGAAAAAAAAAGAAACAAACTTTGGCTCAAACTTTGATTCAGAGTAGTATAAGGGATAATAGATCATTGACGTAGAACCCAATGTCATCATTGCAACTACAAAGATCCAACTATAAGAGTTAAGGGAGCTTGAAGAGGGGGAGTGTCTCTTCCATTCATAGATGTGGGTGAAGGTGACTCCACTACATTTCATTGTTGCAGTAACCAAAGAACGTGATCTATATCGAGGTCATCAAGGGATTGAAGTTGTCGATAACACCGCAACCCCAAGCATACACCATTGGTTGGTTGAGCTAGGGATGAGACCTCCATGTCAACCAACGATATTGTTGTCACAATAAATAAATAATATAATATAAAGACATTAAAATAATAAATAAAAGTAAAATTAAACATTCATGTAATAAAAGATCACGACTCTTCATAAAACCACAAAGGACATATATATAGGCAAGCCTTATCTTTGTAATATCATCATCTATTATCAATTATTATTATATATAAATCTTATTATGGATTTTGAGTAAGCTGTTCATTACGAAATCTTTGTGTCTCTCACAATTGCCTATCTTACGACATCAATCCCTTCAAAGATGTGGTATTGTGTGATGCTTCCTCACTTGAAGATTGTGATGTTCTTTTAGGACAACCCTATATGTGGAAACATCATTTTGTTTATGAGTCTAGTCCTCATAGTATCATTGCTACTTTGGGAAGCCAACTCTACAGGGTACCAGAGGTAGTCTTGACTATTGTAGTTTCCTTGTTCTCGACAAAGCAGTGTCGAAAGGTAATCTCTCAAAATAGATATTTTTTCCTCTTCATGGTTCGGTGGGAAGGTGAGTAGAAGGTCGTTGTGACCACCATTGCCTCAGCATGGGGCCTCTATACATAATAAAAGTAGGTGGACAAGATTGTATAGGAATACAAAGATATATTTGTTTTACTTGTGGGGGTGCCTCTGTACTGCCAAGTCAAACATTCAATTGACTTGATACCTGGTGTTCCTTTGCCTAATGGATCGATATACAAACACTCTCTTTTGGAGAATGAGGAAAAAAAATTCAAATTCATGAACTCATCCAAAGGGGCCACATTCAACCAAGATCCTCACCTTGTGGGAGCCCAATTGTATTGGTGCAGAAGAAGAATGGGACATGGCGATTCTGTATTGATTATAGATCCCTAAACAAAATCATTATTAAGAAACGATAATCAATATGTTGAATTGACAATCTTCTTGGTTACCTTAAGGGTGCCAAGTTCTTTAGTTAGATTATTTTGAAGTCAATATACCACCGGGCCTTGATTGAGCAAACTAACATATAGAAGACAACCTTCAAGTTTAAAGAAGGCCTTTTTGAGTGGTTATTCATGCCTTTTGGCTTGATTAATGCTTCGACAACATTCATGAGAATGATGGATGACATATTGTGGTCATTCATAGACTCTTTTGTGGTCATATGTTTGGATGACATCCTCATCTTTAATAGAACTTGGGTAGAATATTTGTAGCACATTCAACAAATCCTAAGCACTCTGTGAAAACACAAGTTATATGCCAATATGGAGAAATGCTCATTTGCCATGCAGAGAATTCAATATCCAAGATACATCATGGATGAACATGGGGTGCATGTGGACCTAACTAAATCCAAGTTAGTTTCAATTGGCCAACTTCAATGATTCTAACAAAGCTCCACAACTTCTTGGGCCTTGTTAACTTCTATCGTAGGTTCATGTTGGGGTTCTCTCATATCACTTGGCCCTTTGGCAAAATGACCAAGGGTGGAGCTAAATCCAAGTTTTCTTGGTATGAGACACAACAAAAAGCATTTGAGGATTTGAAATGCCACCTCTGCTTGGCACTATTATTCACTCTACCAAACTTGCAGTATCCATTCATGATTGAGACAGATGCCTCCAACTATCCTATTAGTGCAGTCCTCACTTAGCATGTACATCTCATGACATATCATAATGAGACACTCTATGCTATTGTTTGCAAGTATCTCACTTATGACAAGGAGATGTACTCCATTCTGCATGTATGTCAATAGTGGAAGCATTATATTTTGGGAAAGGAAACGATCATTAACACTTATCACAAGCCTCTGCAATACATGCAGACATAAGGAAAGTTACAGAAAGACCGCCATTAGAAGTGGTCCATGTACTTAAAACAATTCCACTTGAACATTAAGTACAAGAAGGGAAACACAAACCATGTTGTAGACTGCTTCAATCAGCCCCCAATTGTGGCACTAACTATAGTTCTTAACTCTTGTGTGTATGAGACCTCTAGGTGGCCCTAATTGTATGAAAACAACCCTGACATTGTTGCTACATATTAGACATTGGGCGTAGGTAAACAAGTTATCTACTTTCACCTCTAGGATGCACTTTTGTGCTATCTGGGACATCTTTGTGTTCCTTCAAGTGAGTGTGCAAAGCTAATTTGGGAGGCACATTACAGTTAGGGGGCAGGGCACTTCGGTGTGGAGAAGACAATAGAAGTACTTCAAAAGTATTTCTATTGGTCAAAACTCCAACATGACATCAACAGGTATATCAAATCATGCACTACATGTGCCATTGATAATTTTTCCATTAAGAAGCAGGGGATGTACACTCCTCTACCTACCATAGAGAAGCCCTGGAAATCAGTGTCCATGGATTACATGTTAGGTTTTCCCTTCACCAAGCAAGGTTATGATTGTGTCTTTGCAGTTGCCAGTCAGTTCTCCAAGATGGCCATTTTTGCATTGTGTAAGAAGAGTATCATAACCAAATCCACTGCTAAGCTCTTATTTGAGTGTGTTTGGGTTCATTTTGGGTTCCCATAGACCATTATTTCATATAGGTAAAATAGGTTCCTCAATGCCTTTTGGTCCAACCCGTGGTCTCTAATGGACACTAAGCTGACAAAATCAACTACCTTCCACCCCCAAATAGATGGATAAACAAAAGTGGTCAACAGGATGATGGTGCATACCCTGTGCATGTACAACGCTAAGCATCTATGTACATGGGATGAGATCCTTACATATGTTCAACATAGCTACAACAAATCCCTCCACAACGCTATTGGCCACAACCTTGTTGGCCACAACCCTTTCTAGGTGTGATTGGGCTTCTAGCCATTGCCCCCATCAATGTAGCTTTTCCCATTGCATCTTCACAAGAAGAGTCCTCCCATTCTTAAACAAAGGCAGATAGAGCAACCAAATTTGTTGAACGGATCCAATACATCCAACAATAGGTTCATGATACCCTGTAGAAAGTCAATGCCAAGTATAAACAACAACATGACTAGTATCATGTTCCACACAAGTTTTAGGTTGGTGATAAGGTTTGGTTGCATTTACAGAAAGAGCACCTCAAAAGCCCTCACAGGAAGCTCAGACCACTCTGATATGGGCCTTACACCATCACGAAGGTTGTGGTTGAGAATGCTTTTGAATTGAGTATTCCCCCTTTCCTTGGCTTACACTCAGTATTTAATGTGGAACTATTTCGACCATATTTTCCACCCTTGTTAGACACTTCGGAGGTGGCTGAGCATTTGTATCCTACAAACCTCAATCCTGATTGTATTGAGCACACTACAATGGATCGAATCATGGACACCAAAATGAAGGTAACCCACCAACAAAACATACAACTCTATTTGGTTGTCAAATAAGGACAACTTCTTCACCAAGGCAAGTGACTCACCAGGAGTCAATTTCAACAAAAGTTTCCCCATCTAACGAGGTAACTTGATGTAATGGGGACAATTTGTTCCTAAAAGGATTAGACTGATCCAAATGGACATCTATGTCCATCAACCTCTTCCATTGACTCAACACGGTTCTCCATCTTGGCAATTTTTTTATCCACATTTTTTCAGGTCCTAAACTTTCGAGGGCGTTTTAAAGCCTTAAACGATGTTTTTTGGCCATTTGGGGGCTGGTGGCCTAGTTTGGCCATGGTCTACCAACAATTTTGCTTCTCAGTTAGATCTTTCCAACAAGCTATTGTGTGCCCCAAACATATATTGTATGCAAAATTTACACCACGAGGAAGTTGACGTATCAACTAGCCACCTTGGGGCTCGAATTCCTTTTGGCGATTTGTTTCCTAGGGTTAGGGTTTTGGATATTTAGGGGTTTTTCCTCGTAGGGTTTAATACTTTATGTTAAAAGGCCATTTTAGCATCTTGTAATGTCTTCTTGCGAATGAGCGTAGCTGACACCTCTCTCTTCAAAGATAAGCTACCACCGTTCTAGCTAGTTTGTATTGCTTTGCATTTTACAATCTTTTCCTATTTCATTCATTAATAGAATTTGGGTTTCATTGTATTATTGTGATCTCAGCTACAACATTTCTATGCGTGTGTGTTTCCATTCATATTCCTTCCTTTCATTTCATTCTCTACACAATCCAAATTAGTTTCCTTCACGATAAACTTCAAACATTCATTGGAAAAACTCCTTCGTTTATCAAAGATTCCTCTGACTTCATTCACAAAAATTGTAATCTTCACATTGATGAATAAGACATCATGGTCATTTTTGAACTTCTCTGCTTGTTCACCAAAATACTCGTTCCCCAAGCCCTCAAACCTGACTCCAAACTTGTTAACCTATAAACCCTTAAGCTAATTGAAATCCACCTCACCTCCACTTTTTTCACCTTCAAAGGAATCCGCTATGAGCAAACATAAGGTACAACCATGGGGTAGTCCTTATCCCCTATGGTTGTCAACATTTTTATGGAACATTTTGAGGCTTTATCCTTAAATAAATTCCATCTAAAACCCAAATGTTGGTTTCGGTTTGTCAACGAAACCTTTGTCGTTTGGCCTCATGGCCATACCTCCCTCGATACTTTATTTTGCCACCTCAATAGCATTTCTCCCCGCATTCAATTCACTATGGAAATCCAAAAGGAAAACTCTTGTCCTTTTCTAGATGCTCTCATCTCTCATCAACTTTATGGCACCTTCACCCACCAAGTTTATAGAAAAAAGACACACATAAACATGTACATTCATGCCCATTCCCACCACCACCCAACCCAAAAATCTACCATTTTTGAAACTTTTAATACTTGAACCATTTGAATCTTTGCTCCCCATCTCTTTGAGCAAGAAAAATCCTACCTCACTAACACCCTTGTAACCAATAGCTACTCAATCTCCCAAATCAAAAATGCTTTTTGCTTAGCCCTTCATTTTAGATCTAAAAACTCTCCTTCATCTACCATATCTATAACTCTTATTTCTCTTCCCTACATCCACGTCATTGTTGAAACATGCGATTTCATCATAAAACTCACCTTGTTGGTTGAGTTGGTCAACCAAGTCTTTAGATCGATGACCAACTAAATTGGTGGTTGACCATATCCACTTAAGAATCCCAGATCCACTTTTCATGGACAAGTGCAACCGACTTCAAGTGAGCTTATTGTTTTGGTCCATGACCACAACCTATTTATAGACGATCACATTGTAATCGGTCTATAACATCTCACATCATCATATCATCTCGAGATATCTTCTCTCACTCTCATTGAGTGACTCATGCTTTAGTGCTACGGTGTCTTTAGACACCACTGCTACCTCTCGAATCTGTTCTCCTCTAGGTTCAATCCCTCTTCGAACATGGTATTAAAGTTATTGGTTCTTTGATCTCGAGATCATAAAGGAAGACTCGGATGCAAATGAGACAATGTTGAAGCCGTTTGATCTTTGAATTTTTTCTTTCCGTCCATGTGAATTGTCTGAGGGTTTCTCCAATTGATATCGACGGAGTTCTGCCGAAATTTCCCTGTTGGAGCCGCTTAAATTCAATTAGGGTTTCTTGAGTTTCACGCCTCGCTGTCACTTACTCAAACTCGATGGGAGTCTACTCGATGAAAGATTGCTTGGCTGTTGTCGATCCTATCAACCAACTTGGCCTCTCATTGCACAATCTCCATACCCGCTTATTCTTGGACAGATCTAAATCCTCGAGTGGTGCGCACTGCTATCAACCGAGGAGGTATTGTAATGGTATTCGACCAAACCATCGACTGAAGTAAACTTCTACTTGTGGCACCATCGACCCAATTTGATTAGAGGTCCATCGAACCGACTGGCACAGGCTTTTTGCTACCCATGACTTGACCTGTCGCTTGGCCCTTCGAGTCAACACCCGATTTCCTTCGACTTTGACTTTGAATTCACAGATCTAAGCCTTTGACTGGAGGAAAGGGAAACTCGATCAACCCTCGATCGAAGTGCACCCGACCTCCTCCTTGTTGCTTGAATCGACATATAGAGTTCACCCTTCTTGGCTGGTGCGTGTAACTACTGTCTATCTTTGGATCGACTCGAAGTTCACTCGACTAAACTCTTCTTGACTTACATATGCGTGTGTGCCCTATCATTTGTGGCAGCGCATTGCATAAAAGAAGTGAAGAAGGGATGACTTGATCTGCTATTGCGTAGATGCCAAAACATCCACATTACTCGACCTCATTGGAGGATCATTTTTGGTGCTTGTTGATCGACATAAAGGTTAACTGAGCTTCTCTTTGACTCATTCGACTCGTCTCGTAGACTGGTGGTGTATTCTGTCCTTCCACCTTTGGTATCTATGCGTGGCTCTCCCTATTGCATGCTTTTTGTATACTCTTTGTTGTGACAAAATGAAATAGTTGTGTGCAATAGTCGACTAGTTTGGTGTTTGATCAACAAGTGCATGATGCAGATTGGTGGCTTCTTTGCCTAGATGGCCAGATATAGAATCGACTTGGTGTAAGACGCCTGACCTGTTGTTGTGGTCGACTTTCCGCTCACTTTTTGTTTGAGAGATTTAGTGCTTGGATCTTTCCCTCCATCGACAATGGGCATGTTGGATGAAGTTGAAGCTCTAATGCCTCAAAAACTATAAGATATTCGTGAAAAGAAGGCTATTGTCTTAGAAGAATCTCATAGTCGACTTTGTGCAAAAGTCAATGCCTTGAAAAATGTTGTTGCATAGTTGCAGATTGAGAATCAATGCCTGAGAAGTGACCTATAGAAAACCCTCACCCAGTTGGAAGATGAGGTTGCCCTCTTTCAAACCAGTCTTCTGCAGTGGTTTGATAAAAAATATAGGAAAATTGTTGAACTATAACAGACAATGGAAACCGTATTTCAAGATCTAGTGGATGATTTTGGCAACAAAATCGATCTTGTCAATGGTATTGTGAAGATGGTGAAATCCCTTTCTCATGAAAATGTTGCCTTGAAAACATAGGATGCAAGACTGAAAAATCAATTGAAAACTACAGAAGATGTGTTCTAGACTGTTGTGATTGAGTACTCTGGGAGGTTTGCTGCCACGGGGAACACTATCGAAAGATTTTTTCAGACTCTTACAAGAGAATTTGAGGAAAAGTCTAACCTTCTTGAATAATTGGAGGAAGAAGTGAAAGCCCTTCCTCATACAACATTGAGCATAGATGTCAACGAGTTGATGGAAACAAATGCTCAGTTGACTCGTGAGGTTTCCCACTTGTAGGCTTCCATTAATGAGCTTTGTGAAAAAGTTGCTCCTCTCCAAGAAGATAATAATCGATTGTTTGATGAATATCAAGCATTGAAGGAAGACTATCATGCCATATTGTTGCAGCTTACTGAGAAGGATGAGACTCTTTAGAGCTTGCAGGACTGCAAACAGAACCTTGAAGAACAAGTTCGCCAACTGCAGACTGTTGAACAACATGTTGAGAACACTGTTGAGAAGAATATTGTTGTTGTTTCTTCTTCCACCATTGTTGTTAGTTCAACTATTTGTGAGAAGAATGTTGATGTTGTTGAGCTGTCAGGCTCACCCATTTCTTCTCCACCCCCTGCTGCTATTTGTAAGCTAAATGTTGTTCAATTATGCTTTAAAACTAATGATTGTGTATTCTCTCCTAGCTTTGAAAAACACACTACAAGTATAAGATCCCTACTGCTCAACAAGATGGGATATACCAGAGGAGTACTTGGGAGGAGTGGACAAGGTATTGTTGCTCTTATTATGCCTAAGATGATGACTCCAGGAACAAGTCTTGAATATGATGCTACTGTTACCACCTTGCTTACACCTGCTCTTGCTACAAACAAGGAATTTTTGTTCATTTCAAGTGGAGTTCATACTGATTTTCCAGTAGAGCAATCGACTAAAACGATTGATGAAGTGGCTTTTCCAAACATGCTAGAAGCTGAGAATATTATTGTCGATGACATTCTTGCTGATATACCGGGTTGTTATACTCTTGCGAGTACACCAAACCCTGAGCCTATATCTCTTGATCAACCAACACAAAACTCTATTCCTTATCATCATCCTCGCCATAGGAATCGAAGGGATGGTGATCATGCTTTCATATATCTATAGAAGATACGTGAAAGACAAAACCATGGACCCATATTGACTACCATGTTCAACTGTGGTTGGATTGATGAGTGGTCATGGGTGCATTTGACCAGATGTTTGAAGAATTCTTACTGTTAAATCCTAAGTCTGCACCTCTTCCTTCTATTCCTCCATCAACTCATCCATTTGTCAACCTAGTTTTTACTTAGTTTATGTTCAATGGTGTGTTGGGTCATTTTAATTTGTTTTTATCTTCCTATTTGTTTTTCATCATTTCCTTGCTCTTTATAAGGTTATTACAAGTCATGATTTGAATTGAATAACACACATCACCATGGTTATGTCACTACTAGGTTGAAAACGGATTAACTTAGGCTTTTGATGCAAAAGGACATTGATTGCAAGAATGCGCCTATTCTTGCAAACAACAGAAAATGCGTTGTTTTGTTGGTTTGTTCAAAAGATATTTCAAATTTTGAATAAAGGTGTGTTGGCGTCTCACATACATTTTCATGTCCCTTAACACTCGAGATCACACAATTTACAACCAATTTAACCATCACTTCAGACTTTGTGTTAAGGGTCATGCAGGTTTGCACCTTGAACTGTTATTATCACAGGATTGTGTGTAATAATTACTGCAGGTGGTAAAGGAACCCAAAATAACGCATACATTCGGTCATCACTTCCAGCCGAAGCAACTAGAATGCAATGGTTTCTCCCCGAGAGCATTGGAAATTGAATAGAACAGTGCCACATGGGCTCAAACTATTCAAATCCATTCCATAAATAATAGACATCTTCATCGGAGCATAATGGCTTGATTTCATCTGCACTTTCAACGAGCATCACACAGGAGTGGCCCTACTTTTCGTATGGAACTTCGATGGTTTTCAAACCCAACTCGGGGATACCATCATTCATATTACAAAGAATTTCATTGCTAGAGCGTGTGCTATCTCAGTCAGTAGGGATAGATGGTTTAAAAAGGGTAAGCTACCAACTGAAGTATGCAATAAATTTTTGGTGGCAGAGCACCAAAACCTTGATTGGAGCTAAGGCATATCAATCATGTGGATTAAAGAAGAATGGAGGGGAATTCTCACTGCATTTCAACGATACATCACAGGAGAAGTCTGTAGGGTTAAAGGAAGAAGGACGGGGAGCTGATCAACAAGAATAAGAACAAGAAGTTGATCAACAGTAAAAAAAATAGAGGGAAAAGGAAAGTAACAAACTTTATATCAGACAAGGAGATGGACATGCCACCCCAGCAGGCCCATTGTCACCCAAACATTATGAGGATGAGCCTGGACCACTACCATGGAGCAACCAAATCAAATACTTGATGTACAACATGAAAAATTACAAAGAAAGTATCAAATTTGTAGAAGAAAAAACAAAAGGCCTTCCCTGAATTTTGTGAAAAAACTTTGTTTTTCCCTATTTTAGCCATTGTCTTTCAACATGCCTCTCGACCATCTGGAGATGAATTTTTGAAAAATGAAATAGGTTTTTGTTGGGAATGGGCCCATTCACAAAAACCTCTCTCATTGTTTACACAAATATCACGGTTGGGGAGAATGAAATATATCTTTGATATCATTTTTCCAGAAATTCTCTAAATGCTTTGTTTTTCCCTATTTTTGTCATTGTATTTGGGAAATCTTTCTGAAAAACTGAAGATGAAGTTTCGAAAAATGAAATAGGTTTTTGTTGGAAACAAACCCATTCACAAAAAACTCTCCCATTGTTTACACAAGTATCATGGTTTGGGCGAATCAAAGAGAAATTTGAGGCCATTTTTCCCAGAAATTCGCCAAATTCTTGGTGAGTTTGTTCTAGTGTTAAAGGTTTATTTTTGTCAAAGGGGAAAGGAATTCAGGACTTATGCTAGTTGATCCACCTATATTACAGATTGGACTCCAGTTTTAGTTTATGTGGGCATTCATGCACATTCAACTGCCAACTGCATCTTTTGAATACTTTGTTATGGAGCTATTCCACCTCAGTTATCAACTTTACTTACAGTTGCACTTATAGAGTTTTGTTGTTTTACTTAAAGATACTACTGTGAAGTGTAATAAGTGGTTATTTTCTTTTTGATATGAACCCTATTTTTGTTAAGTTTGAATTGAAGGCAAGTCAAGAACTGATACTTCAAACCAAATTCAATCAAGTCAAGGAAATGTTTGCAAATTGTAATTAAGGAGTGATAATCAAGTAGTTTACAGGATCTAGTGGTAATGTAAAGTTGAACTTTTGAGCTAGATGCTGGAAAGGTGGTCGATACCTCTTGGGTAAAAGATAGATATATAGGTTTTTGAATGTAATATGGTTGAGTTTTGGAGGTTCAGTTTTGAGGGGAGATCAAGAATAAGAATTTTGGTTCAACGTGAAGCATACCACTGTAAAGTTTCCTACATGGTGAATATAAGTTTTGGTGACATATTGTGTTTTTCTTCTCAAATCTTTTGTGTGTTCTTATTCTTATCTAGATGCAAGTTGGAAATGTATGCAATGTGTAGTTTCCTTTCCTTTCAGCTATTGTCTCAATGAATTATTTATTCCTATGCAACCTGATTTCAACTATTGCTTTGAGTAAATAGTTCATTGTAATACAACATTGTTTGGATGATTTGTGTCAAGATACATGTTTTAGATCTCAAATATCATTTCAAGTCTGAAATTTCATTCAACTAGTAACATTGTAGGCTTGTTTGCATTTCATTTGTTTTATTCTTCATACTTGTATCTTCTCACCAAAATGCGTGCCATCAACTAAGGGAAGCTTTATAGTGGTATTGTTCAACACTCTGACTAAATCCCTGTTCTTGGAAACCCATATATCAACTGACCAAAAAATCTAATTCATTTAAACCAATCATTCAAAACCTTGAGGTCGCCTAGCTCTTCCTTTTAGCAGTCAGGTGCAAACCTTAGGACCAACATCTTTTGGCGCCGTTGCTGGGGAACGAAGTAACGAAGCAATCTTTCCTTGGGAGAATGACAACGATCAGATCCGATTTTTGATGGTGAACAAAAGCCAAACACATTCAGACTGCATATTATTCACCTAATGACTCCATGGTTAAAGTGTCCAGTGGTGACTCCACAATTTCAAGAAGTCAGATTTTCATATGGAAGCCATCTTGGCTCAAAGGTTTGCTCCTTTTCATTTCTCCATTGTTCTTGGTTTTTCAAATGTTGTTCCTAATATAGATGAGTGCAGTGATTACTTTCCCAGATCTAGAGAAGATAAAGATGATAACCCTGCAAATCATTTGCTTGAATTCCACGAAGTCATGCATCAATTGGGTATACATCATGATGATGTATTAATGAAAATGTTCATGCACTGATTAGAGGGAGAGGCACGAGAATGGTTCAGATCCTGATCTCCTTCTAGTATATCTTCTTTAAAATATTTTCATGATGTCTTTCATAATCATTGCAAGCAATATTTTTCAGTTGACCTGCTTTTTGAACATTGTTGTGAAGAATTTGGATCTCATATTCAACAGTCAATTATTAGTTCTTCTAGTAGTGAAAATGAAAGGGATATTTCCATTGAAGAAGTGGAGGAAGATTCAGTTACATATGAGTCTTCTTCTAATTATTTTATCCAAAAAGCTGATGTTGGGCATTACATTAATGATGAAATTAATGAAAACAAGTCTTTGGATACAATTTCCAGTATTTCAGATGTTTCAATTAGTTGTTGTTATGATGAATCTACTGTTCTATTTTCTCATAAAGATTTGGTTAACTATGAAGAAAGTAGTGTTGATGCTCAAACACAAGCAACTCTTTCTGGGAATTTTCAACAACCATTTCTTGGACTTGGCAAACCAACATATCACATTGATGAAGGTTGTCGAATAGATTATGGGGAAACAATTGTTTCAGAATTGGCTCAAGAGGTATATTCTACAGAATCTATGATTGATTATGATCAAGATAAGGAATTATTCGTGCATCATCATACTCTTGAAAAGTTTGCTACTCTAGATTACAATGAAATAAATGATGAACCTTTGAAGGAAAATGAAGAGATTGTTTTAAATCATTATTTACAAGATGCACAACTTTTTGATGCCCCTATTTATGATGAGTATTATGATTTTGATGATGATGTACATGAGCAACGAGTAGTATTTTCCTCTTCTGGAAATTTTGATCAGGCTGGTTATGATGAAGATATGCTTACTCCGCAAGATCAATTTTTTTCTCAATCATTTTCTGTTACAAATTCTCATACATCAATTATTATTCGAAAGGAGCTTGAGCGGGCCTTTGCCTTTAATGATCCTCCATTGTTTGATGATTATGAGAAAAGTAATGTTGAAGGTCATGAACAAGTATTTCTCCTTTATTATGGAAATATTGAGCAATAGATTCAAGATTTCTTCAAGTTTGAATATGACATCTTTCATCCAGAAATAGAAGAATCCCAGGAAGAACAAATCAACCATGGAATTCAAATTAAAGAATGTATTGCAACTTATCCATCAAGGTATGGTTCTCATGTTTTTGCAGATCCTGTAGTAGTCTATATGAAGTCAAATTGTATTAAAGAATTTCCTGTCATTCATTTTGTGAAGGAAGAATTTCAAAACTTTAAGTATTGGCTTCAAGATTGTAAGTTGTTTCTATATTTTTGAGTTTCTACTATCATATTCATACTTAAATATGGAGGTCAGTTTCAGCTTGTTAATCAATTCCTCGTATGGCTTCACTGGAAATCTAATTACACATGATTACTTGGTTTTCAACTGAGTAGAGTAGGGGTGTGTTGAATAAGCTCATCATTCGAGCATTTAATTTTTTAGTTTGTTTATATAGTAGATCAAAAATAAGTCTCCATCACCCAATGGATTTGGCACTGTACAAGAGATGGAGATTTTCATATTGCAGATTTCTTGCAGAGTAGTTTGTTTCATCTTGCAGTTTTTTGTTTTCATGCCGTGGATGTTTTTCAGAATAGATTGAGGGTGGTAGAAATAAATAACTAAGGCACACAACCTGTTGTTCTTAGCACCTCATAGGGAAGTGCTATCCCCAGTTGGAGCTGATGTCAAATCCTAAGTCTGCACCTCTTCCTTCTAATCCTTCATCAACACATCCATCTTTCAGCCTAGTTTTTACTTAGTTTCTCTTCAATGGTGTGTTGGGTCATTTTAATTTGTTTTTCATCATTTCCTTGCTCTTTATAAGGTTAATACAAGTCATGATTTGAATTGAATAACACACATCACCATGGTTATGTCACTACTAGGTTGAAAATGGATTAACTTAGGCTTTTGATGCAAAAGGACATTGATTACAATAATGCGCTTATTCTTACAAACAACATAAAACACGCTGTTTTGTTGGTTTTAACGTTCATAAAATATTTAAAATTTTGAATAAAGGTGTGTTGGCGCCTCACATGCATTTGCATGTCCCTGAGCATTCGAGATCACGCGGGTTACCACGATTTTAACCATCACTGCAGACTTCGTGCTAAGGGTCATGCAGGTTTGTGCCTTGAGCTATTATTATCACAAGATTGTGTAATAATTGTTGCAGGTGGTAAAGTAACCCGAAATAACGCATACATTTGGCCATCACTTCCAACCGAAGCAACTCGAACCCAATGGTTTCTCCCCAAGAGCATTGGAAATTGAATAGAACAGAGCCACAGGGGCTCGAACCGTTTGAAGCCATTTCAGAAATAAGAGACATCTTCATCAGAGCATAATGGTTTGATTTCAACTGCACTTTCAATAGGCATCACACAAGACTAGACCTACATTTCGCACAGAACTTCGATGGGTTTCAAACCCAACTCGGGGATACCACCATTCTTGTTACGGAGCATTTCATTGCTAGAGCGTGTGATCTCTTGGTTAGTGGGGATAGATGGTTTAAAAAGGGTAAGTTGTCAACTGAAGTTTGCAATAAATTTCTGTTGGCAGAGCACCAAAACCCTGATTGGAGCAAGGGCATATCAATAATGTGGATTAAAGAAGAATGGAGGGGAATTCTCACTACAATTTAGTGATACACCACGCGAGAAATTTGTAGGGTTAAAGGAAGAAGGATAGGGAACTCATCAACAACAAGAAGAACATGAAGATGATCAACGGTAAAAAAATAGAGGGAAAAGGAAAGAAACAAAGTTTATATCAAACAGGGAGATGAACATGCCACCCCAGCAAGCCCATTGTCACCCAAACATTCCGAGGATGAGCCTGTGACCACTACCATCTAGAAACAATATCAAACACTTGAAGTACAACATGCAAAATTACAAATAAATTAGCAAAGCTGTAGAAGAAAAATAGAAAGGTGTTGCCCGAATTTTCTGAAAAAACTATGTTTTTCCTTGTTTTAGTCATTGTATTTCGGCACACCTCTTGAACATATGGAGATGAATTTTTGAAAACTAAAAGAGGTTTTTGTTGGAAATAGTCCCATTCATAAAACCCTCTCTCATTTTTTACACAGGTATCATGGTTTGGGAGAATCAAAGTGATATTTGAGGTTGGTTTTCTAGAAATTCGCCAAATGCTCTGTTTTTCCCTTTTTTGTTCATTGTCTTTGGGCACGCTTTCCAAACAAATGGAGGCGAATTTTCAAAAAATGAAAGAATTTTTTGCTGGGAACAAGCCCATTCACAAAAACCTCTCTCAGTTTTTACACATGTATCATGGTTTGGGAAAATTGAAGAGATCTTTGAGGCCGTTTTTCCCAGAAATTCACCAAATTCTCGGTGAGATTTGTTCTAGTGTTAAAGGTTTACTGTTGTCAAAGGGGAAAGGAATTTAGGACTTATTCCATCTGATCCACCTGTATTCTAGATTGGACTCCATTTTTAGTGTATGTGGGCATCCATGCAAGGTCAACTGCCAGCTACAACTTTTGAAGACTTTGTTATGGAGTTGTTCCACTTCAGTTATCATCTATACTTACAATTGCATTTATAGAGTTTTGTTGTTTTAGGTAAAGATACTGCTGCCAAGTGTAATAAGTGGTTATTTTCTTTTTGATATGAACCATATTTTTGTTAAGGTCGAATTGAAGGCAAGTCATGAATTGATACTTCAAACCAGATTCACTCAAGTCAAGGCAATGTTTGCAAATTGTAATTAAGGAGTGATTGTCAAGTTGTTTACATGATCTAGTGGTAATGTAAGGTTGAACTTTTGAGTTAGATCCTAGAAAGGTGGTCGAACCTTGTTGGGAAAAAGATAAATAGATAGGTTTTTGAATGTAATATGGTTGAGTTTTGGAGGTTCAGTTTTGAGGGGAGATTAAGCATCGGAATTTTGGCTAGACCTGAAGCATAAGACTGTAAAGTTTCCGACCTGGTGAATATAAGTTTTGGTGACAGATTGTGTTTTTATACTCAAATATTTTGTGTGTTCTTAATATTATCTAGATGCAAGTTGGAAATGTATGCAATGTGTAGTTTCCTTTCCTTTAATCTTTTGTCTCAATGAATTGTTTATTCTTATTGAACCCGATTACAACTACTGCTTTCAGTAAATAGTTCATTGTAATACAACCTTGTTTGGATGATTTGTGTCGAGATACATGTTTTAGATCTGGAATATCATTTCAAGTCTGAAATTTCATACAACAAGTAACATTGTAGGCTTGTTTGTATTTCGTTTGTTTTATTCTTCATACATGTATCTGCTCACCAAAATGCATGCCATCAACTAAGGGAAACCTTATAGTGGTATTTTTCAACACTCTCACTAGATCCTTGTCCTTGGAAACCCATCTATCAGCTAACCAACATACCTAATTCATTTAAATCAATCATTCCAAAACTTGAGGTGGCTTAGCTCTGCCCTTTAGCAGCCAGGTTCAGACCTTAGGACCAACACCTACCATTTTGTTTCATTGGTTATACAGACGTACAACGCTCCTCTTCATTACTGATTGCTTTGCAATGCTTGACCACAGGCTCGAGCCAACTCGAAAGTCAACTGGGATATTGGTCAACTGAGATGACCCGACTTGAAAGTCGACTGAAGGTGTTTTCAACTATGTATTCATTGACTACGTTTCGACTCATTATTGTCGATCCCCTGGTGTTTTCGATGAAGATCTTTTGATGATGCTTTGATCCCTCAAATGTGTTTAAGGGGGGGAGTAATTGAAGTTGTTGATGTGTAAATCCGACTGATGTGCTTGGATTTACTAAGACCAATTGAACCATGTTTGACTGTGTTGTTGGGAGTTGTACTTCTGCTTATTGTACCTAGAAGAGACTGTTATATTGGTGCATTGTTGTCTAGTCAATTGATCGACTAGTTGGTGATATTTTGTTATTGTACCTAGAAGAGACTATTGGATTGGCAGAGACTGATTATATTGGTGCATTCTTGTCTAGTTGACTGATCGATTGACTGATGTTGTCTAGTTGAGTGATCGATTGGGACCATGTTTGGACAAGATATTTTGCAACCAGTTTGCAATGGGTGACTGCTCTTTTGGCCTTGATCTGTGTTGATGGTGATTAGACTTCCTCGAGAGTGTTGTTGTACCATCTCGTGATCAACTTTTACAGTCAGAACAAATTCATGGGGGGAAAGTTGTGTGTTGGAACATGCGGTTCCACGTAAATCTCACCTTGTCGGTTGAGTGGGTTAACCAAGTCTTTAGGTCAACGACCGACTAAATTGGTGGCTGACCATGTCTATTTAAGGATCCCATATCTGCTTTTCATGGACAGGTGCAACCGACTTCACCTAAGCTTGTTGTTTTGGTCCATGCCCAAAACCTATTTATAGACAATCCTTGTGATCGGTCTATAACATCTCACAACATCAGATCATCTCGAGAGATCTTCTCTTGCTCTCATCGAGAGACTCGTTCTTCAATGTTACAATGTCTTTCGACAACACTGCTACCTCTCGTATATGTTCTCTTATGTGTTCAATCCTTGTTCCAACAATCATTACTAGTCATATTTCCTAGATCTTAGTTAAGAAGGTTATTCAAACTTTTTTAAAATCCCATAAAACCCCTAATCATCTATTTAGAACCACTAAGGATAAACTTGACCCTATGTTTGGCCAGAGATTTTATCAAATTCCTTGTTCCTATGGAAAATCCTACATTGGCCAAACTGGTAGATCGATCCAAACCCACCTTAGAGAACATATAGATAACACATTCCACAACCACATATCTAAGTCAACTATTATAGAACACTCCCACAATTAAAAACACCTTATTTGTTTTGACCAAAAAAAAATCCTTACTACTCCTCGCATATCATTCGAGAAGCTCTCGAAATAGAAAAACAACCTACTAATTTCAATACGGAAGATGGTTATAAATTTAGCCAATCTTGGAAGCCTAATATCCAAAACTAATTCAACAAACCTTATCTCTCTTTCTTATCACCCCCCTGGATTCCTTAACTCTCTTCCTTGCTTCCTTAACTCTCTTTTATAGTTTCTAATCTCCACCCCCTAATGGTAGTCTCCCTCTCTAACCTCTGCAGTCCTTTCTTTTTATTCTCCTTATTTCTCGCTTGCCTCTATCCTAGTCCCTCCTCCTACCTCTCACCAAATCCCTACTCCTTAACTCTTTCCCTACCCCCCTCCCCACCCTGCCTTTTTTCCTTTGAACCTTTCCCAACCCCCTCCATCTTACTTTTCCACTCCCTTATTTTATATATCAATTGTCTGCATTAACCAATATTTTTACAAATTCTAAAATTTTTATTTTCTCCTTTATACCTCCTTGTTCTTATTTGAATTTTTGTAATATTTCACAATGACTATTTGATTATTTTAATAATTTTCCATGGTAGCTATATTATATTTTGTATCCCATATAATCATAACTCCAATGTATTTTTTTCAAACATTCTTATAGCTTATTTGTCCCTAATGATGGGTTGAGCGTCCACTCGAAATGTAGGACATTTCAAAAACTCACACACAGTTCAATCGCTAGAAAGTTCAAACTTCATTATGACCAATTGTGAAAACCTATACACTTGAATGATTTATCTAAACCTAATCATAAACACTATGCTCTATCTAATGTAAACTTTTTGACAAAACTACAATTTCTAGCCATTAAAGTGGAATATGTCATGGGTTTGCATGGCTTTGTTGCTAGAGAATGTGTGGAGTATTGACCTTTTTTTATTTTCCAAAGAATATGAATATAGAAGCATGAAGGAGTCCACCGACCATGAATGGGGCATAAAAGTAGGTATAATTGTATAGGTCATAGAAATTATATCATAAGCAAATGCACAAAGTTCAGGAAGTCAAAATGGAAAGGACGTATTAGAAACAGATCAGTCAAAGCAAGGAAATCCTTATCGTCAATTTATGGCAATTAAGAGGAAGGGTATGCAAATTAAGAAAAATATTTATCCCCAAATCTATGATCAAGGACCATCTCAGACCAGATTATTATATGCTATGGATTATGAAAAGGGAAAGCCAAATATGGTTGTATTAGAATCAAAAGATCAAAATAAAGTCACTAACATCTCACTTGGTTTAAATACAATCAATTATGTTTAAGTTGAATTTTTTTAGTTTTCTTTAACCTATCCTAAAACATAGTTTTTATCCTTTTATGTGGAATATTAACCTTTAAAACCTAATTAACCAAATGATTAGGACTTGAGAGGCACAACTTCTATATTTCAGATGATTTATAATTTAAAGAGTGACCAAAAGAATACAAGATAACAAAATCACGATAGAAAAATGTATTCTCTCTAAATAAATCTTGATTATATCTTAATAGCAAAAAAATACAAATACATCCGAGTTAAGAAGAATATTAAATGAACATAAATGAATAATTCATTACTTTTCACAGAATTAATGAAAAAGAGATAGGTCCAAAATACTTATAATATCATTTAGGAAAACTACAATCTTTAATAATTTCTTCTTATATTTGTAGGAGTGGTGGTCGTACCAATTTTACTACACTTAAAACATTAGATACAAGCATTGAAAGAAAGATTATGAAAAAAAAAAAGACAACATGAAAATTGGGAACACACTCTGAAACAATTGAAATTATTAATCTCTTGGCTTTGAGAATAATTTTCATTAAAATTTCTCCGGTCCTCTCTTCCACCATCAAAAGACCCTTTTTACATTGAGTTTGTCTCCTTTTATACAAAAATGACTATAACCAAAATTGGTTATTAGGAGGTACTTTTTAGCTTTCAGTATCATAATAATAGATTTGATTTTACAAAAATAGCATTGGGTACATTGGAATTTGCCCATGATATCTCCTAGCTTTGTTATTGTTGTTTTAATGACCCATTCATGTATTCATTGAATTAGAACTTCCCAATCCTTAATTTGAAGGATATTGGTATGCCACCATTCTCCTATATGCAATATCTAACTCGATATATATGTCATATGTTGGAGCTGTCAAAAACAATTGTTTAATCTACCATATCAAATAAAAATCATCTATTAAGTTGTCCACTATTGTCTGATCTTTTATCACACGAGTCATTTCATGATTAAACTTTTCATCACTTTCTCTAACTTTGAACAAACTTTGTCTATAATTTTCAAATGTCAAAATGCCTATTTTTTACTCCAAAAAGTAGGTAAACCCATATGTATTAACTTATCGAACTTATTGGAGAAAATTTCAACATTCCTTTTGACCAGAATGCAATTGTTCTGGGTTGGTTGGATCAAATTTCACTTGGTAAAAACGTTTTTTGACTCCATCATCATTGAAGTTCTATCCTTGATTCCTTTTTTTCCTTAACTCTTCCTTTGACATAAAATCAAGAGATTTTATAATTTTAGTTGTTATTTGTGGTATATTTCCCAATTCTTGAAAAGCTTATTGTATAACCTTATTTGCT